>QYAH01000250.1:0-34122 GCA_003988945.1 Chaetoscypha palmicola | reverse complement strand
TATATATATATATAACTCTACTCTATATATAGTAACTCTAGGTTAGTCTAGAATATTAAAGAATAGAAGAATTTAGGAGGTGTTCGCTTAGTAAGAGCCCCTATTACTAAGCGAGTTAGTCTCGCTTATCTAGATCCGAGCGATCTGATTAGCTAGATATAACATATATAGTACTACTTATAACTACTCTACTCTACTTAAACTACTCATAAGTAGAGTAGAGTAGAGTTGAGTAGTACCTACTACTCTACTCTACTCTACTCATTCAACACACTGGGCTTGGAGGATAGTATGCAATTTGTATTTTGCTAAATAGGGGTTGCATGAATCTAAATGACTTGTGGCTTCCGACATTAAAGGTTGACGAAAAGTGAAGAACGATTTTCGCTGTAGTTGATTATACGTGTGTGATTGTGGGGGCTTGTTGAAAGAGCTTCCCCCCGAAAGAGTTCTCCATGTCCTTGATCTTCTTTTACTCATCAATTGTTTGACGTGGAGAAAACGTCGGGTAATAGACAATGGCAAGGGCTTGTCTAAGGCTTCGCTGCCAAATTGGTATGATCCTAGATCTCGAGCATATATCCCCTTTGTTTTCATATAGGTTACAGACTCGAACGCAACACTCGCTTACCTGGACATCTTGAATTTGAACTCTGGCTTCCCCTTTACTCCAACATCAACCTTGAAAACGCCACCTCCATATTTCTTGCTCTCAACCTCATTCTCATCCTCCTCGTCAGCACTCGTGACCCACAATTCCGTGCCCACGAATACAGGACATGTGATGGCTCTGGTAGGATATCTAATCTCACCAACAACCTTTCCTTCCGGCGAGATTCTTAAAACGCGGCTCTCGCCGTAAATAGCTTGCCAGAAATACCCATCCACATCCATCACGAATCCATCAGGATCTCCGTTGCCGTCGTGTTGCCAGAAGGTCCGTTCATTAGAGATGTCTCCGGTTGCCTCATCGTAATCAAACGCAATGATACGACTTTCGGTTGAGTGAGTGAAGTATTGAGTTTTGCGGTCTTCGGACCAGCCAATACCATTTGGAATCGTCACTGGTGTGCGGATAGGGTCTCGGGAGAGGTCATCGTTGATTCTGAAAAGTGTACCTATTTCCTCATTAGTCGTCCCTTCGATATCCACATTTCTTGGGAAAAGCAGGACATAGGGAAAGCCACCTGCGTAGGATGAAACGCAAAAAAGAAATACATGACATGCCCGTTTTTCGGAGACGAGGTCTCACAGAAGCAAACAATCCCAGCAAAAGATAAGACATCTCATGCAAAGCTATCATAACGCTTTTTCTGCAAGGGCTGAGACTTGACTAACCTTCAGCCTGGGGTTCTCCAACCCAGAAATCATTCATAGTCCCGATCCAGAATCTGCCCGCCGGATCCACAGCACCATCATTACTCCTCAGCCTTTCATCCTTCTCATCCGAATCATAAAACTTCTTCAACAATTCACACGTCCCTGTTTCTCGGTCAAGCAAATAAACCCCACTCTTGCCTCCCACCAGTATCCGCTTGCTAGAATCCAAGCCCTCAACGTCAGCAGTTACCCCTATAGGCATATCAAACTGCAACGTCTTAAGCGATTCAGGCCCGATATTCAAATCGACCGCGTGCAAACATTTCTTCTTGATATCGACAAAGCGAAGACAATTGCGCTCGGCCTCATAATACGGGCCCTCTCCCAAGCCACAATGCAGATCCAGGTATGGCTCCGTGACCGTCCATTTCTTAATTTCAGACATGCTTGCGATATTGAAAGTTTTGGACGGCGAGAAGAATGACAAGATCTAATTCCACCACGGAATAATGGTTGGTGAGTTTATATTTTCTTTTCTGGAGGCGGTTGAGGGTTCGAGTGAGGTCATCAGAAAGCCGTTGTAGCGCGGCGGAAGCGAGCGACTCCCCGAAACACTAAAATATCTCGACGCGGGTACTGTAGGTACGAAATCTACAACTTTAACGCGTCGAACGTTTCCGCAACGATGCTATCGACCAGACCTGGAAGCGCTCCTGCCAGCGACCGAAGAAAAGCATTCAGACAGAGGGAACAACGATGTACTGTACCAAACCTCGTGGAGAATGATGGAATACAGCTTCCTGATATATGCCCGATTGACAGCGCCGTTGACCACAGCTTCGTCCTGGCTTGACGGGCCGATATCTCCTTCAACAAGATCCTCTCTCGGCATACCAAGCTCAGCAGCACATTCCCATATCCCCTGGACGGCGAATTGATTCTGCGATGCGAGAAATATCGTCTGGATGTTGTGGCGGGTATTTGCCCTTTTGCCTGTAGGGAAAGTCTCGTGTTCTGCATCTATGAAGTGCAGCTCTGATGTTGTACGCAGTCTTCCGCTCAATTGGTCAACATTCGAAAGGGTGGCAATAGTTTTGCAGTAGTCCCTTTCATGCGGCTCGTGTGGGACAGTCATTGTCGAACGTTGAGTGTTGAGATCCTCTAGAGGATTTCTGTTTTGCTAACACCCATTGTGGCCGGATCTAAGCTGTCAATCCTCTCTTTATCGAAATTGTCCCGTTTGCATTTATCGAAGAGTGTGCAACAGCACTGCGTGATTTCCAGGAGAATTCACCGGCACATTTGGTCTACACCGTCAAAGAATGCAGGGCCAATTTCTTTGCTTCTATTCACATATTTGGAGCAGATGTTGACAGGACAAAGTTCGATGCTGAGCCTACCTTTTTCAAAACCCCACTGATGATTAGGAATACCTGGTTCGATCAGATTTGAACGAAAGCGACGGTGAACAACATGCCAATTGGGCTTGTCTCGGACGTCATCTTTCTCCTTTGCCAGCAGACTTTTCTACCTTCTAAAACTCCAATGCTCCAAGATATCTGGATGCTGCGAAGTGGTAGGTTCTTCCTATCAGCCTTGTGCTACTTATCAATATGAATTCCTGGACAAGATGCAGGAGAGGACACTCCCACCTGGATCCCGGATATCGGATGCGAGGGTCAACGTTTGGATGATTGATGTTCCTGCATGTGCATCGTTGAAGAAGTCAATAATCCTCCGCACTAGCAAGGCTATCGGAACAGACACATCTTCTGCCGACTCCAAGATTGTTGTTTTCTCTGCTCTTGAAGGTTCAAGTCACAAAGTCAAAGTCATAACGATGCATGATTTCAATTGTCACTCACCGACTCTACGCCATAACATTCCGAAGTTGGATTGTTGGCAACGAAGCAATTCCCAGCTTTTGACCGCTATATGATAACAAGACCGCAGCTTCACGATGCTCACTCACCGCACACATTTCTGCACACTGTGCTGGCAGCTCCAAAGGTGGAGAGATGCTCCTTCAGCCAGCTTTGCACGTTTGCAGATGGTTCAAGGATAATCAAACCTCCGTTGTTCGCACCTGCATATTGTCACCTGCTTAAGCGCCATCTCGTACCATACAAATCAATCACTCGAATGATGCGCGCAAGAAACGCCTCACGCAGGAATTGTGTGCATTCCGGGTTTCGAAAAGATATCCGGCAGACCGCTGTTCGGCACTTATGTCAAGGTGACAAGACAAGACCACTGAGGCGTGAAAGTTAAGTAGAGGGATGCAGTGTTCGGTGGTCGGACCTTCATGCACGATGCGGTGATGCTGAAGAACTCGCAACTCCGCGATTGCGAAGCAACAATTTAGCCTCACGAAGTTCAATTTTAGCTCTATACTAATGTTCTAGCGAAGTGAGTTTGATGATTCTTCATAGGTTAGCTGTTGTTTGATATTTCAGCACGCATCGTTGTCGCTGGAGGATTCGTTCGCGACCATGTCTGGAAGATAGGATCAGCAACATGGTCTTCGCCGCTCAAACCTAGACCAAGCGTCTGGAATAAGGTTGTTTTCGTGGGCTGGTTTCATGCGATCTCGCGATAATAACAACGAAATTGGAAGCATTGGGGCGTTGACGATCCTGAATGATCTAGGATTTGCTTTGAACATTTGAGATGTCTTCGGACACATATTTACGGTTGAGCCCACATGACTGTTTCGACATGCACGTCCGTTATCGAGATACTACGAAGTATGCGGGCAATGCATGCGCGGGGATTACGCAGTCTTCAATTCCTTTCTTGGGATGAGACATGGCAAAACGCGGAGACCAATCATTATATCAGTGTGGCAGGTTTTCCGCCTCGTCCCAATTATTCGCTGGCTCTGGGTTCTTGATTGCCTCGTTATCTGCTACCGGATCAAGTTGGTTCGCCTCGGATTTCTCTACTTTCTTCGTGAATATTGGTATACTTGAGGGTGATTTCGCGCCTTGCATTTTCACTTGGGCATGGTCTCTTCTGCCAACTAAGAAAACATAGCCAATTGTGAAGGTGGACGACATCAACTTGTATCTCTCCGAAGTGCAGAAACAACCGCAATATCTTCACAATACTCATCGTCGAGCCGAAACATAAGGGTGACTTCATAGTCGTATGATTCTCCTCCACCAGAGGAGGTCTAGATATCTTGAGGCAATTTCTAAGGTCAGAATTGTCAATACACTTGTGATCAGCACGCTTGTGCAAGTTCCGTTTGGCCGTTGGCTGTCTAGCTTCGGGCCGCTGGTTGAGAGACTGAGGCAACGGCTCCGGGGCTGGATTAGATCTAGGAACGACGAACATAAGGAGGCGCTAAATTGTCGATACCAACAGCTTGGGATGCGGTTGATGATGTGACTTTAAATGACGCGGATGTTCCGAGTATCTTACTCGTTACCAGGCCAGGGGCTCGCCAGCCGACCGGAACGCCGAAAGCGATTGAAGTACGTACTTGGCATTAAATCTTTCTCAAGGATGTTGGAGGAAGCACTGCGGTTAAAGACTTCCTGAAGGAACAGAAGGATCATTACAGAAGGAAACAGGGTCTTGCGGTAGGTACTGTACAGTACAGTACCTCTAAGGACAGAAAGCTTCGATAGTTTGGGAAGTCACTTACAGTATTTTGAGTTTATGCAAGCATGCAACAAAGCGGCAGTCGCCAACAAGCGCGTCTTCCTTCACCGACTTGTTAGATGTCATGTCAAGTCCCATCTCTCTGCTCGCCTCACTAACCTACTCACTAAAGGACGGCAAGGCTCTGCTCCTACACTTAAATTCAACCAACTTGTGCCAGCGAGACGAATTGGGAAAGAGAGGCTATTTTTCTAGCCACGGCAATTTCTAAATAGGACAAGCTCAATGTCAACACCGGGCGCTAGCGGTTCATCTGTCCTGTTTCTTCGCCCCGGACCCGTCGATTGAACGCCAATCACTCTCTCCGTTGAGCATGGCGTACATCCTGTAATCACCGATTCGCGACCCTCCGTGAAGCGATGTTATGGTTCTTCGCCATCTCATTCGACAAGAGAAATGATTCGGCATTCATTACTTTTCTTCGGGAAGCTAATAATACAGAGATCAATTGGAACCGTTCCATTCTTTGGACTCTGTTGGTCGTTCGAGACTTTAATTTACAACCTCGTTCTTGAAATCTAAGCAGACGGGTCGGGTATCAAGGTTCAAAATCAACAGAAGACAAGTTCGGGCGAATGCTAATGGATCATCCTGTTTCGAGGGGAATAATACCTTCTATGCCCTGTTAAGCTTGGATCGACAAGTTACTCGTCATATGATGCGAATCTGGGCATCAGGTACGGATGCTTCTCCTTGGGCCGCTATGCACGAGAAAGCTACGGAATAAAGTTGGATTTCTTATGCATATACAGAACGAAGTACATTCGAATTCTCGAATTCAAACAGGCTTTGTGTTCCTTCGTGGGCGGCACAGCAGGTGCTGTCACTGCATCTTGAAGGCTGATTTGACAGTTATTGACGCATTGGATCCAGGACTGGGGAATCTTATGCAAGCCTTGCGCAATTGATGTGACACTTCCCTCTCCCACTTTTCACAACTGATCCTTGAACCTGCTCGGACGACTGCGCCAAATAGGTCATTACGGTGCATTTCGGAATTTCCAGTCGGAGATGAACCCTATCCTGGTGTTTTACGCCCTCATCATAATCAGTGCGTACAGTGGAGCTCCTACTGCACCACATCCTGCTGCCGCTCACTAGACACGGGTGCTCTGGACCAGCTTACTTTGAATACTTCGTACGACTTCACGAGCGAGTGGGAAAGAGGCAATGATTTTCTCGACATGAGACGAAATTACAAGCCATCTGCTAACATAACATGAAGGTCCCCGTCTGGTCTTGCGGGAGCACAACTGGTGAACTGTACAGTAAGTGGCGGACGGCTGCGCCAATCTTGCCGACGCTTATCTGTACCGTTGGGTGCAACGCGGATTTACCTCCCCCAGGCTCTGCCAAAAGCTTCCAAAATTGGCCCAAAAAGAGGGATATGGAGCCCGATTGAACATGCGCCACCACTCGCAATTATCCTCGTATTCACGTGCATAAGTGCTCTCTGAAGGAAATCTGGAGGTCTGATATTACCATCTGCATGGGTAAAGGGTCAGGTCCTCGTGGGTTCCAGGATAAAATGACTTAATTCCAGCAGATGCACAGGAAAAATCCTTGTAGGTGGAAGTTGTTGAAAACCGGACAAGGGACTTCAGGAAGGCCAAAGCGGACCATCTCTACAGGGCTGGAAATTGACACAGAAGTTTCACACTACTCACGGATGAAGTCCCAGCCAAACAAAAGAAATCGACCGCTTGAGCTCGCTCCGGTTGTCAGCATGCTATCCCAATGGCTGGTTGGCTGGAGGTTGCTTAAAGTTGGAAGTCCCATCGAAGGAACTGAATAATTCTGATTCCCTCGTACGGAGCATATCCACTTCCCTGCAAACCGACCATGGGGTTCGTTGGAGCTGGGTCGTGGGACCACCCACGACGCCGCCAATGCTCGACTCGGGCCAGCGTCACACGCTTACTTCGTAAGTACAATACTCTTCACGCCGCACAGGATAATTGTTACCGAGAGAGGATTGGAACTTGGAATAGGGTGACGTACAGTATACGAAGTACCAGAGGCATGATTTGTACGACATCTGTATGCGTACAATATCATACAGTATACTGTAAGTGCATGGCGTAGCTCCCATGAGATATACCTATTTACGGAGTAGCGTAGTGAAGCCTTCGACTTGAAGGCGTCACCCTGCATTGTCCGTTGCAAATCGTTCTTCTGCTGTGTCAGCCGTTTTTGATCACACCAGCCGCAAAATTATGAAGTACCACCACACGATTTTGTGCTGCAGGTTGCGGATGGACTACTGCAGCGCGATAAAGTGCGTCCAGCAATCACATCAAGCGCGCAATCTATGAGTATCTGGCAGCAGCTTCTCGATGCAGGGCATACATGGCAAGAACGTGTTCAGGGCACCAGAACTACGGTGAAGCTAAACACATGGCTTTGCCATGAATGTCTGGACGAGACGACCCCTTCCGGTTATCTGAGTAGTTGTCGAGGTACCCTTAGTAACCATCTACTTCCCATCCCGAGAACTCCTTTACAACTTCCAGCTCTCATAGGCACGGGGAAGTGCGAAAGCATCGTAGTCGAGATCCTGCGCGGCTAGGAGTATACGCTCGTGAACTCACTTCGGGAACTGTTGAGGCGCGGGTTTGGCGGCGCTGAGCATCGTATTAGGAGCCGCTGACAGTGCTTCCTACTTCGTATTTCGAAGAGCTATGCTGATAGAAGCTAAGCCCGGGTTTTGAGTGCTCTCAAATCGAATCCTGCAGTCGCGGTCGTCCGGTCGGTGGTCAAGGAGTCTAGGAACACCTCTACTAGTACCTAGGAATGGATACAGTATATACTTCCAGGTTGAAGCGAGCCGGCTCTTACACGGCATAAGAATTCTAAAGGAGCTGTTAGTATGTACGACGTGAAGAGAAAACACTATACTAGATAGTGCTACGAATCGGTATTGGGTGTCCGAAACGAAACACTTGTCTCGCTTCGACTTAAGGCGAGCTAGAGAGAGACTAACGTCTCGCTTCTTTTCGTCGCCGTCACTAAATGCCGGTCTTTGAAGAGTGTCTCTACATCTGGATTCAGCAAATATCTTCTCCCAAGGCTCCTATCAGGCTGTTGAGCATGTTGTCCTGACCAGCTGCAAGTGCTTCAGTATTGCCGAGTTCGCCATTAGTATAACGTGATCCACCAGGTAGCTCGCCCACGGCCTCCCGCCTTCCGCGTGCGCTATACATCCCAGACACTTTCCAATCTTCCACCTCTATCCATCTCCTCCCAGGTTTCCACTGTACAGTACACTATCTGTATGGACAGGGCAGGGCTTCCACCACCCGCCAGCGCCGCCCGCCATGGCCCTGCGCCAGACAACCCTCGTGGAAAAGGGTCGCCTGTTGGCCCTGCTGGCTGGCTGGCTACGGACGAGCTCCGTTGGCCGTCAGGCCTAACCTTCTCGAGAAACGGCCATGTCAAGCATCTCCTTACGAATTAGTATGCGCGTGGCCCCGGTACCTTAGCCCCAGCCCAGCGAAGCAGACTACAGTCCTCTGCAACAAAGGCTGCAGCCTCTAAGCACCCCATGTTCTGGTGAGGTTGCTCCTCGTGAGAACACTCACACGCACACACGCATACACACACGCACAGGCGGAACTACCTAAGTCATAATGTTCTGTAGGAAGCACCTGGGTCCTAGGCAGTCGTCTACAGTCCTGCCAGTCCCGCTATGGCTTGCCCTCGCTCGCCTCCCCGACAACTCCCCAGTCCAGTCTCCCAAGGGACAGGGAGAAGGAAAGGTTGATCTCCTCGGTCCTCTTGGTCCACTCATGGCGGCCCTGCCCTGCTCTTGATGGCTCTGATAGCCCTGGCACGGCAAAGGGTTCTCGCTCCCAAAGGTCTGTGGGTAAGAGAGTGGGACGGGCAATCTGAACGATTCAAAGTCCAAAAGCTTGGGGTCCCCCCGATGCAATTGAACAATAGAACTGCAGGTGTGTGGAAAAGCTGCGCAGAGCTAAAAGCGTCATCCAACAACAAACATCGACCGCCATCCACCTCGACGCTCTGAGGTGCAGATTCCCCATCAGCCTGTCAAACGATACGAAATCGTCTCTTTTTCAATCTCGTACCCTTTGGAAATCCTCTTTTTCAGCCAGTCGCGAGGTAGCGTCGTTCCTTTTGCTGCTGAGTGGCCCGCCTATCCCAGATTCAATCGCCCTCCCCACCACCTGTATGTACGTCTTGCATCACCAGCCCTTCTTCATCGGCAGGAGTGGTTATAGTCCTCACCCGCACAGTTAGCTAACATCCAGTGACTCGTCGCTCAGTGATCACCTGTCCATCCTCGATACCGAGCGTCCTCAGACACAGCCTCTTTCGTCCTGATCAACTCTCCAGTCTCCTTCCTGCGTTCAAGCATCCCTGTTTCAACAACTCACCACACAGCAAGAAACAAATAAACCACATAAACTCTCCGGCCGCCTCACCTGCAATGCTTTGCACTTGACGATTAACGCGAAATACTGCGAACCACACTTCTTAGAATAGTAATCAGCGCTGACTATTGACCGCTCACCAAGATCCCGTACTGGGCAAGCCCAGTAAACTCAATTCGCACTGGCTGTTCAGGACCTTCAAAGTCGCTCGTTGTGCAGCCACCAGAACACTTTCGTTTTGAAGAAAGAAGAATCAGCGCCTGGAAACATTACACTTGTCCCGGCAATTCGATCTCCTGAAGTGCTTGAGAAGCGATTATCTGATTTTGTTTACAAGCTTCATAGCTACCAGCAGAGTTGGGAAGGAAGTGGGAAACGTCAATGTCCCGGTCCTCGGGACCAGCTAGGGTTAGGGGATCAGGACTCGATGAGGCCTTCTGTGTCTCGTCCTGCATCACGGTCGCCTCCAGATGTTCAGAGGACTGCTCTCCCATCTGTTCAGACCCGAGATGACGGACAGCAAGGGGACAGAGCGATGGAGAGGCAGAGACCGCAATCATCGGGTAGGGGAATGCAACTACAGCCGTCGCCTCAGCGAGCACGACCGGGCCAACCCCCTCGGCCATTGGAAGACTGGCGAGGTTCTGGACCATCAAGAGATCTTGGAGTCCATTCAATGTTGAATCCGTCGGAGCCAGAGTTAAGTAGACCTTCAATTCGACAACTTAGCCGCCCAAACACTGGCATATCACCTTCGTCAGCGGGACCTCCTCCATTTGGGGTAAGCCCCTCGAGAGGCACACCACATCCATTTCCAAGTGTACAACCGGCTACAAGTACCCCATCGACGACTCATCCCCAAACCCGACGAATTCTAACTCCGAGGTCTCCATCTAGATCCCTCAGTTCCAGCCGTGGACGTGGAAGCGGGACTATTGATGCGCAGCAATCTCCCTTCCTACCATCAAGAGGACGAGCATACACGGCAGAAAGAGGAGCGCCACTAGACTCACCTCCAATTCCAGGTTCGACACAGGCGCAGCACTATGGCTTTCCACCAGCAACCTCTACGCCATCCCTTGATCACCGACGAACCAGTATGCCCTCTATGCAAGATCCGAGACAAGCACCGTTGTCACAAAGTGCAAGCCCAAGCATTTCGGCATCATCTCTCAATCCATCCTCTGCTCAAACTTCGCCGGCCTCTTTCCTCTACCACAAAGGTGGACAGGGACCACCAACTTCAGGATCATATTTCCCAGGCTCGACATTTGGACCATCAATGCATCAAACCCCAGGTGGGGGAGGAATGCAAGGAATGCAATACCAAGGGACCCCAGAAGGTCCGTACAGCGCTCCCGATTCCCAGACTCCCGGGGGAGGAAGCTCCCTCAATTCCACCACTGCTGGCAGCTCAAGGCAGACGTCAGCAAGCGATCCTATACAAGTCTTGACGATTACTACGTCGCAAGGCCAGTATCAGGTACCTGTGGATGTACACCAAGCGTCGCGGTTAGCTGACGAAAAGCGCGCGCGCAACGCAGGAGCCTCAGCGCGATTCCGCCAACGTAGAAAAGAGAAAGAGAGAGAGGCTTCAACTAGTATCGAGAAGCTTCAATCAACGACGAGAGATCTGGAAAGGAGATTGAGGGACGTAGAGCAAGAGAGGGATTTCTACCGTGGAGAGAGAGATAGGTTTCGGGATGTAGTGTTTCGAGCTCCAGATATGCGACACCTGGCTATGCAGGCACCACCGAGCCCACGATCTATGAGAGGAGGCGCTTCATTTCCAGGCCCAGGACAGAGTTTGGGGGGACCACCTCCTCCCGCTGGATTTAACCAACCTCCAGCGTCTATGCACGACAGAGCACCTAGGAGAAGAAGGATAGACACGGAGGGTGAGTTTACGGGTTTGCCTTACTCACTACCTCCTGCTTCAACTTTACCTCCAGTTCAGCATCCTGGATACCAACCTGGGCCAGCGCAAGGTCCTCAAAGCCTTCCTCCATTACGATTGGAGCCACAGCCTACAACTCAAAGTGTCGCCTCAACGCAGCCGCTCGGTGCTACTGCTGCTGCTGCAAATCCTCACCCACCGTTCGACCCATACGCTCGACCACCGGGGCCCTTTGATCGATCATGGCCTCCACCGCCTGGGGACAATTCGCGTCGTTGAGAGCGAGCACCCGTTCACTGTGAAGAGTGAGAAGACTAGTACATCATTCATTCACATCGCCCTTTATACCTTCCCACCATCATTTGAAACATTTCTCGTTTTGAATCACCTCTCCATCGACAGCCATCTATTTTGTGTATTCTGTAATACTCATCTAACATACTGTACCAATCGTCCACATATCATCCTCATTTCATCTTTAAGACACAGCGAGCGAGCAATAACAAGACTTGCATCATGTCGGGCGACCGAAGACACTTATTTTTCACAACCGAAGCTTTCTACCTATTTTCGACATCCAAATCTTGATTGCGAATACCCTTGATGGAGTTGGCGCATACACAAATTTTCTTTTCTTATCTTCGATTCTATATCTCGTATGTTCATTTGTTTCTAGAGCGATTCAGCGTGGAGTTCCTTTGCGGGGGGTGTGATTGGGGGTGGTGTGGCATTCTGAAATTGGAAAGAGCATGGGTGGCTTTCTTCTTGGTCTACGGGGACGGGCTCCGAGGAAGAGCTGGAGTCATTGGTTTTGTGGAGGTCTTATGGCCCCAGTTTCGAGGTGGGAGTGGAGGAATAGGACTAGACGGCATGCACATATTGGACAACAAGGAGTCCTTGAGATATGGAAAAGCAAATTGGCATTATTGGCAAACGTGCCAGGGGGGTGAAATACGCGGGCAAGCGGATACGGAGATATCTACAGACTGTATAAAAAGGGCTTGTATATTCTTGCTTTTTCTTTTGTTCGATGGGCATCCGACAGGGCGTTGGGAGGGATTTTGCATTCGGACAGATGGTGTGCGCTGAGCATAGATCAACTAGGTGGAAAAGCATAGTTTGAGAGCGAGAGGCAATATAGTCCTGTTTGCTACCTACTTAAGTACCTAGGTCTAAGTGTGTGTTCTGCATCATTTGTATGGCTGTTGCCCATTATATTTAGTAGAAACTTATACTCTTTTAAAAGTATATAAGTTAGAAGGGTGATAAGAGTATATAGTTTACGGGTGTGGTTTTGGACATATGCACGTGATATGAGGGGTAGCTACCCCTGTTGTCCAAGGTCTCGACCCGAGATTATGGCAGACGAACAAAGTAAGGCTGCGAGTGCAAGAACAAATTGGTTACGCAATTTACTAAATTTCTGTTGTTTGGAATAATATAGGAATGGGGGTATGCGGTCCGAAGTTCCAATGGATACTTGATATTGTACATTTCCACAACGAAAGCTTGCCGTCTCGTTATTTGAGGGGACTTCATCAAACGCTTAGCCTATTTTGGAAATCCCATCCGGATCGCGCTAGAGTCTTATCGAGAAGTTCTTCTGACCATCTCTACACCCCGCTTAGTGCTACCCTCCACCTTTGACAAAGCATAAGATGCCCTTGATATGACTTTAGGCAGCTTCTGTCTTTCTCTCCTAGATGTTTAAAGCTTTGCTACCATTATCTTCACAAGTCAGCAGGCGCATTTCAAGACAACTGCAACCTTGTACGATCGAGCAACATAGCTTTCGGATCTCTGTAAAGCTACCTGTATCACGTCAATCGATTCGGAGAGCTTTCAGTAACACACTTTACAAGATGTCAGACCTCTCCGTCGAGCTTACGGCGCCCAATGGCCGGAAATATACCCAGCCAACTGGTCTCTTCATCAACAACGAATGGGTCAAGAGCAGCGGTGGCGCGAAGATTACCTCCATAAATCCCACGTATGACAATCGTGCGCTCTGCAACAGCATATACTAATTGGCGCACAGCGATGAGTCAGAAATCACCTCCGTTCACGCCGCGAGCGTCGAAGACGTAGACAAAGCTGTCGCAGCTGCGCGCAAAGCCTTCAAGGACCCTTCATGGCGCGATCTGGCGCCCACTGATCGAGGCAACTTGATGATCAAGCTCTCCGATCTCGTTGCCGAACACGCCGAGACACTGGCTACCATCGAGACGTGGGACAATGGCAAGATCTATGCGGATTCTTTGGGAGTGGATGTCGAGGAGGTGAAGTGCTGCTTGAGATATTATGGTGGATATGCGGATAAGATCCACGGACAGACCATCGACGTCGGGCCTGCGAAGTTTGCGTATACTATCAAGGAGCCGGTTGGAGTGTGTGGTCAGATCATCCCTTGGAATTTCCCGCTTGCGATGGCGGCGTGGAAGCTTGGTCCTGCGTTGGCGTGTGGAAATACTGTGGTTATTAAGGCTGCTGAGCAGACTCCCTTGAGTATCCTCTACCTCGCGAATCTGATCAAGGAAGCTGGGTTTCCGCCTGGAGTGGTAAATATTCTCAATGGATATGGAAGAGAGGCTGGCGCTGCGATTGCTACGCACCTAGGGATCGACAAGGTCGCTTTTACTGGTAGTACGGGGACTGGAAAGGAGATTATGAAGATGGCGGCTGTGAATATGAAGAATATCACGCTCGAGACAGGTGGGAAGAGCCCGTTGATCGTGTTTGAGGATGCGGAGTTGGATCAAGCTGTCAAGTGGTCGCATGTTGGTACGTTGGACTCTCGTCGTTGTCTTGGCCCCACTTTCGCTCGCTTGCCCCCTTTCCTATGCATTGCTGTCTTCAACCTTATTTCATCGACATCTCAGAAATGCCTCTTCCTTCACCCCACATCTCACATCTCACATCTCACACCCTCATTCCATCCGCTTACTGACCCCCTCTAGGCATCATGTCCAACCAAGGCCAAATCTGCACCGCCACCTCCCGCATCCTCGTCCAAGACACCATCTACGACAAATTCATCTCCGCCTTCAAAACCCAAGTCAAAGAAGTCTCCGTCGTCGGCGACCCCTTCGCCCCAACCACCTTCCAAGGCCCCCAAGTCACCAAAACCCAATACGACCGCGTCCTCTCCTACGTCGCATCGGGCAAATCCGAAGGCGCAACCCTCGTCTCAGGCGGCGAGCAATTCACCTCGGGCCCAACCCCTAACAAAGGCTTCTTCATCACGCCGACCGTCTTCAGCGACGTCAAACCCAGCATGAAGATCTACCGCGAAGAAGTCTTCGGGCCCTTCGTCGTCATCGCGTCGTTTAAAACCGAGGATGAGGCACTCGATATGGCGAATGATACCACGTATGGCCTCGGCTCTGCGATTTTCACCCGCGATCTGGAGAGGGCGCATCGGGTGGCGAGGAGGGTCGAGGCGGGCATGGTGTGGATTAATAGTAGTAATGATTCGGACTTTCGCGTGCCGTTTGGGGGCGTTAAGCAGAGTGGGATTGGGAGGGAACTTGGGGAGGCGGGGTTGGCGGGGTATAGTCAGACGAAGGCTGTGCATGTTAATTTGGGGAGTCGGTTGTAGGTTTGGAATGCGGACTATATACTAACGAACACTATGTATAATGTTTGAAGAAGTCACCCGCCAGTTACACCACCGTTAGTTTTTACCATCTTCGCCATCATCACAATAGCCATACGCATATTCCCTACCTTAATTTCCATCTCCGTACCCAATATCATTTCTCAAGCATCTCTCCCCTCTCTCAAACCCACCCTTGAAATCATCTTTACAGACTCCCGCCGGGAACATAGTATAACATTTTTATGACATTCACACCCTCATCGACGTGAAAACGCTACCATGATGTTACTATCCTTGATTACTCTATATCTCGCTTATGCTTATCTATGACTTTAGAGATAGTGTCAATGAAGGGAGGAGCGTGGGGTTGAGAATTCGACTTGGGTACTGTGAGAGCCGGAGGGATGGATTGGAGGGAAGTGAGGGTTAGAATGTGGAATGGTGTTTGTTCTAGGAGGTTTGGGGGTTAGCAGTGGAGTATGTAGATGAACTTATTTAGTGTGTCAAGATGTTTCGGTAGAGGGCTGGTGGGTAAGCATATAAGTATTTTGAACCATTTACGCCAGTAGCCACCTCTTGGAACCAAAGCTTTGGCAATGTATACAATTCTTTGTGTTATTCATCTTCTATTGTGAATTTCAGTACTGTAGCGGGTTTCTCATCGTATCGCTTGTAGATTTTAATAAAAGGCAGGCTAGAGTATACTTTTAAATAAGGGAGGAAATTGGTATTATGATTGAGCTACGGTGATTATTTTAGATTTCTCGGGTTTTTGATATTGATATTGTGAGAAGAATAAAGGGGGGTGTATAAATAACCCTGAGAGTACTAGGATCTTTTATCCACTGAGTTTTCGACGAGCTGAGACGTCGGCTTTACTTTGATCTAAGAAGAAATGTTTGATGGATTATTCTGTAGATTTTGAAATGAGGTATGGTAAGCTAGGATTTGGTACTTGTTGATCTCTCACAACTGCCATCGACCATCTCATGACAACTTTGGATGGAGTAATTGTTTATCAGAGATCTAACCTAGCTTGCTACTCTTGCTAATCGTAAACATATGCGTGTACCTTCTGTCCCGTATAAACAAGACGCGAATCCAGCCGACGGCATGTATCCTTTCGAAGTCATCGTGATCTCTGTTGCCATGAACTGGGGAAGTATATTCCGGTTTTACTCCTGAGATCTTCGAGATGATTTTGTGTGTAAGAATGTTTCTAAGAGGGTTTACTTGTATGTGGAAATTTGGAAGTATCGCCCAGGATATGAAATAATGCGTCTTTGATGCTTGCGCTCACTGCTTCTAGGGTTGTTGAGAGTTTTACTTAGGGAGTTTAGTAAACATTGGGGGGGGGTTCGCTTAGGATATTAAAATCGTATTTCGCGAAGTCGTATTGTCTAGCTCGCGTCGTAGTGATAGTGCGCTTATTCTTCGTGTCTTTTGTGGGTCAATCATAGTGTTGTTGTTAGTTGCATGACTTTTTCATGATAATTGCATGTTAAGTATTGTGGAAGCTTGGAAGCTTGGCTTGAGTTAAGGACTTATTTATCGCTGTTTGTTGAACTTAGATGGTTTGTACACATGTTCAAGTTAAACACTTAACGACATGTAGAACATTTTTCGATCTCGTCACGCATACCACTAGAGGTGTTGGTGGGGGGGGGGGGGGGGGGGGGGTAAGATGTTGAGGGAAGAGCTGGGGGAGGTGATAAAAGGAGCAAAGAATCTAATTCTGGTTTTCGTTGTGAATTATGAAAACACGTGGAAATTTATCTTTCTATAGATTTCTGGAATGCATCTCGATCTTCAAAGGTTCGATTGCACTTTCGTCACCTCTCTACTTAACTAACTACCGGCGATGAGTAGATCTCATTCTCATCTCATATTGCTCAAACTTACCAATTACCAATCCCTAAGTCTTCGCCTCAGCCTCGTACCTCAAAATCATTAGACGTACGTAGTGCCCCCATCTTCTCGCCGACTACTAAAGGAAGTAATACCGACCTATTTGTTGTCAATATCAAACTTTCGAATGCTTTCGGTTATCGACCCCCTAACCCCTGCAATGCGGGGACTCCAGATTTCGCTAAATAAAACAGGGGGTCTGGATGAATGAGTTTTGCCAATGAGAAGTCAAACTCAACACCCTTTTGAAGACATATTAGCCTCAATGAATACTCAAAACCCTCCGAGGTCTGGTCGCGTCACGCGTTTAGAGATGTGTACACGTTTCTTTTCCTGGGAAATGTATGCATGCCATCAATTTCGCGCGATGAAAATAAAGTCCATCCTCTCCATCCCCCCTTTGAAATCGTACTATCCTCAGTTTCAAGCGCAGAAATGAAAATCTCCCTAATCTTAGGGTTCGTCCCGCTAGCCATCGCATCCACAAAAGACAACCCACCACCAACGACACAACTCTTCAACCCCTCCCTCCCAATCTACCTCGGCGAAGTATTCTGGCCACCCGTAATGACATTCCTTGCCTTCCTCCCACCACCTCCAAGCTCGAAGCACACATCACAGACATACTGGTGCTGGTCGGCGCTCGACGTGACGAACCAAATCTTATTCAATCTAGGCGGCATCAATGATTTGCAGGTGCAAGATTACTTTGGCGAGAAGGCGTATTTGACGAGGGAGGGGAGGAGATGGGCGGATTGCACGATTACGCCCGAGAGTGAAAGGATGGGCGCGTGTAATGCGGTTGAGGATTGGGATTGTGAGGGGGGGCAGAGGTTTAGTGGGCCGGGGATAAGGAAGTGGAGTTGTTGGGTGATTGATAAAGAGGAGGCGAGGAGGGAGTATGAGCAGAGGATGATAGCGAGAGGGAACGGGACGGTGGGTATAAGTGAGGATAGTGAGGTGACGAGTGGGAACGATGAGAGAGCTGGGAAGACTGGAAGGGAAGGCGTCACTGGTTCTATGCCTAGTAGTGATGTTATTGGAGGGTTTCAACCAGAAATGACGGGTGTTTAGATGGGTGAAAAAATTGAGCTACGAGCATTCAATTCTCCCTTCTCAATCTCATGTCCTACAACGTGATGCGCACTTGAATCGCCTTTGAACTTAACCAAGCCCTATCATCCCTCTTATAGGCATATCCTTTTTCAATCTTGCTATAGTGCGCCACTGAAATCGCCCAGCTATCATTTCCTATATTGTACTGAAGCACATCGAGTAGTACAACAGCGCAACTCTGTTTGAGGTACTCTGTTGGTGGCAGACAAACTTATATCAAACCTATTCCCACCTCGGAACTGCACATCTTACAAACGCGGAAGTCAGAGTTTCATGGAGAGTGACCAATTCGCGACTCAATTTCATCACTCCCCTCTTCCCTCTAGTCTCAACACGAAATCTCACAATCAACAAGAGCGTTCATCATCAACGTAATGGTTCGCTTCCATAACAAAAATTGCTCCCATCCTCGGGATATTTATCCGAGAAGAAGATCCCACTCGTCCTACTCGCAATCACGCCGGTTGTACCCCTACTACTCCACATATGGTAGAATATGCAATTGTCGTCTTTCGTGGCCCGCGGTGCTTCGAAGGAGTATGAGATGCATTGTGACACGCCCATACAATTCCGTTGGCATGCCAGCGCGTCCGATGCCTTTGCGCTACCCCACTCATTTGATTTCATCAGATCGTTTGCTGTGCCTTGGACGTGACATCCTTTCACGCCTGTCTTTGTTGAGATAGCGGTGGGGCTAGTCGTTGTGCTAGTCGTTGATGGCGTGAATGTCGATGCTTGAGCCGGTCGACTTGTCGTATGAAAGGGTCGACCTGTCGTACGAGTTATAAACCCATCTCTTTCTGCAAGAATCACCGTAGTGCGTGCGGCTCTTTTCGGGGTCGTTGTGGTTGGAGTTACAACGCTTCTTGTTATCGAGATCAGATCGAAACCATAGTCAGCCGGAACGAGAATTACCGCAAGGGACACGGTAAAGAAGCACAAAAGTAGAAGAGTGGTATGAAGCATAGCTATAGTCGAATGTTTCTTCACTGGGCCGTCTCGCTTTGACTGAGCTTAGACGCAAGACCGCTCTTGTATGAGAAATGCATAAGAGGATCTAAAAAATGAAATATTTTTATCAGAAGCGAGTGTGGGGTATTGTATCAACAGGATGGCCGTGAGAAAAATGTAGCTCGTGGCAATTCGCCCATGAGATAGGACGACTGGAGCTGCAGTGGGACGCTAGGGTTTTATGCAAAACGGGATATAAGAACATTTGACAGCATGCAGGCAAAAGTGCTACCTTGAGCAATTAGGCAACGATGATCGGATATGTACTTCAGCCTTCTAAAAGAAACCATTCAGACGCCGAGTTAGATTAACGATTATTCTGAGCTCCTCAATGGTGTGGTATCTACTCATCTATCTAAGCATACCTTGGAATGATTCAATGTATGCGATAGTCTGGCCACGTGCAGAGGAGCTGCCACCAGGAGTACTTACTCTCTGGGACTACTGCACTGCTAAGAAAGTCATATGAAAGGAAGTGTAGTCTGGGATACACACACACATATATGAAAGTAGTTAAGGAATCATCAACAACACAAGGAGAAGGAAAGGAAACACATTATTTCGTGAGCAAACAGCAAACTCCCCACTTTTCTCACGTGAAAGCATATTTAAGTGACTACTTAAGTACTCTTTTTCAAATGCTCAATTGTATCATAGGAGTACTCACATACATCAAGAGTTTTGTGAAGGAGCGACGTTAGCAATCGGGAATTTTACCTCGTGGAATAACTCAATCTGCCCAGGTGGAAGTGAATCTCCGGGACCTGAGGCTTCTCACGTGATTTGGCGGCGCTGACAAACGTCCAAACCATGACGAGTGCTGACAACATCCTCGCGTCGCGTCGACCATCTACCCAGGTTCGCATATGTCGATATTCCTGGATAGCACGAACAGTAAATCCTATCATATCTCAACTCGATGAGTCGGAAATAAAACCATGGAAGAGCAGAGGTCCCACGTCGAGATTCCCCTCAATCGAGCTTGCGACGCTTGCCGTTGTTGAGAATTAGGTTGTATGTGTATAATATTAATAATAATAGTAGAGATTATAGTACAAAGTTAGGTGTAAATCTCTGCTCTACGCACAGGCCTTATAGGCTTATTAAGCATTATTTCAACAGCCGTTTGCACAAAGTCAGATGTCTCCCAAATACATCAACCACATCATTCCCTGCTTCAAAGTCCTGTCTACGATGTCTAAAGACAGATCGCACTTGTACTTCCACTGCTCCTCAAAAAAGAAAGCAGCGCAAACGTACCGATACTCGAGTTGCAGAGCTAGAGAAAGAAGTAGAATCGATGCGCGCTCTGTTTGATACGAAAAAAGCATCACTACCTCAATCTATGGCCGAAGACAATTCACCAGCTCATGATATTTATCTAGGAGTACTATTAGCTGCTAAACCGCCTTTGCTGGTTTGTGCACCCACCGGCTCCCCTTCAATGCAGTCAGACAATACTCAAGAACCTTACCAAGGCTCGATCATCAACAGTGCCCTTACGCATGGCCACCGGGAATATAATTCATCCCACGCTTTCTTCAACATCGATGTCATTGACCGAGGAATTCTATCTTGGGAAGCAGCAAAAGAGCTCTTCTACATGTTTGTAAATGAGCAATTTCGTCATTATCCAGCAGTTTATTTCCCACCGGAAACCTCAGCCGATCACATCAGACGTACAAAGCCAACTCTGTTTCTTGCAGTAATTGCGGCTGCTTCAGGGAAGACAGATACTCATCTCTATGGCACACTTCACAGTGAGGTTGTATGTAGCTACTAGGTTATAAATCGTAACATTAGCTATAGGAATCGACTAGGTGAACTTAGGTAAATATGTAGAGTATTATATCGTAGTGCTTATAAATACTATATAGTACTAATAAGTTATATTATATTCATGAACACTATTAAATCGTGACTACCACGGAACAGTACACATCAAGATCAGGGGATGTTAGAGGCAGAACTTGAAAAGAGGCGAACCATTCTAATATACTATTTAATTTCGACAGGGTATGTATATTCAGTCACTCTCAAGTGCAGGTCTGACAAAACATAGAGTTTCACTGAGCATGCGGCGCCCAAACATACTTAGAACGAGCAAGTGGATCGTCGATTGCACCGAATACCTGAGCGAACATGACAGCACCGTTGCCTTGGACCACACACTTGTGGCGTGGGTCAATCTTCTTCAGATTACGGAAGAGATAGTCTCGGCATTCTCTTTGGATGAACAGAATAATATTGCCAACTGTAAGCTGACCTTTGCGTATCTTTCATACCAGGCCTTCATTCTCCATCTTTTCTATCTCCTATTGATTCGGGCGTATCTCGAGCCAAGCACTCGCTTAACAAATCACTGATATCTTATGATAGTAGCCGAACCATATGTTCAACTCATGCTCGACAGCTACAACCAGAAATGGTTGAATTGGAGAGAGAAATTTAGCTCGGATGACACTCTCAATTGTGAGTACCCCTCTTTGCAACCAATTCTATTCGTGAGAGCTGATAATTATAATTGCTCTGAAGGTCACTTATCACCACACACAAGTTTACATGCATGAAATTGCTCTTCATGATGATCATCCCCAACAAGATTTTGTGGCACCTTATAGGTTGGAGAAGATCGTTTCAATCGCCCCGGAAATAACCGGGGAATTGACTCACATCAAATCTACAAGCATTATCGTATCATTGTGTTACGCGTTACTCGATTGCTTTCTGAATCTAGGATAAGAAAATCTTCGATCACTACCAATTTTCAACTTTGTTCGCGTAGCTTATGCTGCGGTCATCCTTACGAAGCTGCACATATCTGCCAAAACGCCGAGAAGTCATATTAGATCTGTCCTCGACCCTTTAGTCATTAAACCAGGCTTCTATCTAGACTCGTTAATCGAGGAGTTGGGTCGAGCTGTAGGTCCAATGGAGTGTCGTGCCCCGTTCACCTTTTTAGGCCTTTTGATGCGACTTCAGATATGGTACAAGAGACAAGAAAGCTATGAGCATTTTGAACTACCTGTGGATCTTTACGAAGTTCTTAATAGTTGCTAGTTGCCACCACCGCCATCTCTGGCAAATAACGGGGGTTATGGAGAGACCTCGGGCCTCAACAATGAGTCGTTGGGAATTCCTACGCCAGACAGTCTAGCCCTAAATGATCAAATGGAGAACATCATAAACAACGGGTTTAAGGAGTTGGCCAACATGCAACCGCTACCAAATCTCAACTTCGACTGGAAAAATCCTGATATCATCCAATTTTTGGAATTTGGAAGTGTTGATGCTAGCGCCTATTACCAGAATTGGCTTCCTGCTACGGATCCTCGGAACAAGCTGGATCTCCCTGACAATATCGATTGGACGGAACTAGATGTCAACAGCACTTTTTCGTGACCGCCTGTGGCAATGAGCTTACCCCCGTGCCTTTGCTGTGTAGCTAAATACCCAGGCATCGTACATCTTTGGGGGGCATAAGAGACATTCTGAGTTTCCCTTGATCTCAGCCTTCGATATTGGCATGTTGACCTTGCCCTCCATACCCCAAGAATGGTATGAATGAATGTCGTATATGACGGAGTATGTTCTAGAAGGCTCCCACTTCAAGACGACTTTGAGAACATTCAAACAACCATTACCCTCACCCTTATCGTCGATCGCGGCATATTATGATTCGCATATAGCTGTGGTTGACTACTGCATGCGAGCATGCGAATATCACATCTCCACTACACCATTTCAGTATGGCCAATAGAATACTCGCGGCGTTGTCAATTCAACGGTCGCCACATCTCATATCAGCTCCGGATCTAGGAGCCCTAGATCCACTTGACGCACCTATATACCAACCCTGCATTAACATAGGTCCCCAATAATGTTATGCATGCAAGCGTGGAGAAAAAAGAAACCTCCACAGCCCACGCTAAGTTCTGCATACCTTATCGACTCAAATAACAACCTTCCGAAAGCACGCCATTCCGAGGCTCAAAACTATCATTTATCAGAACCTTAATGCAAGCTCGTCTGAACCTCTATACTCCCATTGGTACTTTGACATCATCAACAGATGTCAGAACTTGGTTATCTTGAAGGATTCCATGAGATTTCCTTAACAGTATCTACACTTCAAGATGCTGAACATCAACCTTCCGAATGAAAGCATCTCCGACTGGCAAAAGCTACCTGTCTAAAAGAAAAATATGCACAACTCGGCCAACATCTACTAGGACTTCTTGCATTTAGCTGTAGACCCAGGGTCAATGACGCTTGACCAAAAGCTCGGAGAAGCTGTATGTACGCTGCCAACGCATCGGGCGAACATCAACAAAATTGAGTCCTTGTGAGTGGCAATGTCATACCCGCTTACTATACATCAAACTTTACACCCGTCGGCTCCACTCAATTCATCACTTATCAGTTGTCCCACGCCGTTCCTTACATACGTCTAGTCTATCCCGGCCTTCGTTCATGCACATCATTTCTTCGGCGGCTGCAAAGTAGCGTTATTCTCACGTGAGAACGGCGTAATACTAAAGTCCGAGAACCTAATCATTGTAAACTATCATTCCTGATTCCAGGAATTCAATAGCTCTCGAGTTTCCTGACAAGACCTAGTTTGTGTCCTTATACCGAACTTCTTCCTCCTGTTCTGTGATGCCATACATTTTTATCTGTCTGGCTTTCTGTGCCATTTACCCCAATCGAGTCATACTACAGACTTTGAGAGGCACACAATCCTTCTCTTTGATCCTCAATAGCATGCTCCTCCGCCACCACTCTTGGCAAAATGTAACCCAATTGGTGCAACATAGATCTGTGCCTCTTTGCTTGCGCACTAGCTGGCCGTCTTACACAGCGCGAGCCTACCGCTGCCTTGCATACTACCATGCTTGCAGAAAAGCTTTGTGGCTTTGTTCCTGCTACGCCGTCACGCCTGACATGTGCCTCCTATTTCGCTTCTGCCGTACTGGTTTCCACTGCTTTTCGCTTCCATGACTACACTTTCTCACCAGCAACCTCCCACGTCTCTTCTCATGCCTCCAGAATGAATCTACACATCTATAGTCTTATC
Source organism: Chaetoscypha palmicola (assembly GCA_003988945.1). NCBI lineage: Eukaryota > Fungi > Ascomycota > Leotiomycetes > Helotiales > Helotiaceae > Chaetoscypha > Chaetoscypha palmicola. Next base: position 10,132 of record QYAH01000250.1, on the reverse strand, counting down.
GCATCAACCTACTGGCAGGGCTTTGATAGCTTGCGTCAGAGTCCTGACTTCAAATTTCTCTCGGAGCTGCACAATGCAGCCTTTACCTCGATCTGGAAGCCGCCAGCTGTCACACAAGTGTGGTAGATTTCCTTCATGGCACTCACCCATATGACTCGAAGGGGAGAGGGGTATCCTGCTTTCTGTCTCTCAGTTGGCTTTGTACCCATGTCTACCTGAGTCGAGTACAGTCGCTATCTTGTTCTGCCCACACACTTGTCCGTACTCTTGCGTTTCGCCCACCTATCTTTGCATCGGGGATTAAGTTTGATGTCGGAGAGACTTGGTCGTGCTCGATTTCGACGTCACTGTGTTGGCCAGCCCACGACTTGGTTTCACTCGATGACGAATGTCGGAGGAAAACATGATCAACATACCTCTATCATCAAGTCTTGAGACAATTCTGAGTGTGTAAAGTATGCTGTCATTGATAGTCGATCAGGACGAAATTGAGACTGAGTCTGCATCTCCATGTTGTGCTTGCCCCCAACATCTCAGGATCACCCCCCCAATACAAACTCCGGTGCAATTTTTCTTGCTCTTCCGTTTCACGCAACCCCGAGTGATACGAGCAATCCACTTTGAGTGCATATACCTCAGACCTCCCCCCATACTCACCTCTGATCGCCCGGCCTCGTTTCGGGCACCAAGTTAGTCCCAAACAGCTCTCCTATCTTGTCCATCACAATCTCAATCATTATCCAATGGATCGCTTAACCATGGTGCTTTATGTCAATTTACGCACGCTTGCAAAGTTCCATCCCATCTATTTCCCTTGCCTCGAACGAGCATCCATCGTGCGCCAGGGGTCCTCGATACCGGACTTGAGAGAGCAATGAAGGCTTGATACAGACTCCAGAATGCTTAAACCGATTATTCTGACCTTCTAGAAGCCGGAACCGGTAGTGACTTGCCATATGGAGACTTCCAACGGTACTTTATTACCCTACTTATTATGCACAACACTGTAGTCCCGCGGTTGTAGGTATTGATTATCTGGTACTCATCGAGAGACTTGGCTTTGTCAGACGCTGTAGTCATGAACACGGGCCAGCCCATATCTCTGAAGGAACAGAGCTGCAGAAGTGTTGTGTTGTTCATGGCAGCAAGGACGCGGGATTCGAAGCTGGCGACGCACACTCACTAGGAAGCAGGTCGTCGCGGAATAGCTTCACGGCACGGGACACACGGTACTTGTCATGTCCCGCACTCTGCATGCCCCGCCAAAAAGGTCACCCCCACGACCCCTTTCCACATCAAGATCTTCAATCGGAGCTTAAAATATGTATCCGATGTCTCCCGCTCTCTCTTCCAATATTGCTACCCGCACAAGACGGGCAGTAAGCTGCCTCTTCGCTCAAGAGCTGTATTCCAGAATATTCGGCTTGCATATATTTGCAGAGCTATACGTAGTAAAGTCGCACTCGTGTGTTGTGGAAGCTGACCCGAACGTTTACCAACTTCCTTATTTAACTTCCCTGCATTGCTCATGTAGTTTACTTGTACGTCCCCAGACCCCAATCAGCAGCATCCCCAATCATAAACGCGAATCGCCATAGGTCCAAGCACATCAAACCCACTTTCCCATATAGTGAGTGGGCCAAGCGTCTTGTTGACCCCTCCATTTCTTATCAACTTCTAGCCCTGCCTTATCATAGATTTGCTAGGGTAGAGAAGGGGATTCAAGTGGGCAGCTTGCGCGCGGATCAACTCGGTTCGTGCCGGCTAGGACTTCTCCAACGGGCCAAATTTCCAGTCTGAGGTCGAGTTGCGTAGGGGGCTAGAAAAACTAGAGAAACCTGTGGAGGTGGGTTTTGACCGCTTAGTCAGTCGCGATTGGCACTTCGACTGACTTCTACTACAGTATCTACGTAGTAGATGCTGCACCAAAGCGGACACCGCTGAGTTGAGAGCACTTGGGGTCTATCTTGAGGCCATGAAAGTGTCTGCATGCTGATAGCAAAAGAGAAGTGATTTTCGATATCAAGCACAACACGTCAATGAATGTGTCTCATGTATATCGTCATTGTGGAGTTGATACTATGTATACATTGCTAATTGGAGAGTAGATCTTCGCGAGACAATCAAGAATTCGAAGTGATTAATTAGGTCACGTGGACAATCTAGATGTTTGAAGTTCTGGTCTGCACAAACGGTTTCTAACAAACTTGTGATAGGCTTGTGATATACACCCTGTTATACCGATACAATACCGAAAGATCGAATGTCTAACTTCAAGATGGACCATCTAGATCAACAAGTGGCCTGATGTCGTATTCCGTAAAGATTTACAATCAGGGCATACACGGTCGTTTAGGCGACCATCTAGAATATACAACAAATCTAGAAGATACAACAAGGTATCCATAACGCTAAGCCTTACTCCTCTTCCAATCACCTCGTCCTCAACACCATTCAACAGTAAACTCAAGCACTTGCTGTCCTTGGCAGCAATTGCATCTATCCACACTCGGTCCCGTACTATATTGCATCTATCCACACTCGGTCCCGTACTATACGAGATCTAAATGCCGCCGAATCTCCACCTTTCCCCCCCTCTTCACGGCATTCAAAACAGATCACCAAAACATTCTCGGTATAGCTTCGTCCTGACAAATACTTTACAAGCTATTGAAAATCCATGCCTACATACAAGCTTTACACTCACCCCGTCAAGCCCATCTTTACTGTAAACCTTCCAGTCATAACACACACCAATATCTCCACCCCATCCCATCCCCCACCATTCCTCCCTCTCGCTCCAAACTCCCTCATCCACCTCTACGCAAACCCACCCATCTCCCGTCCAAATCCACATCTTCCACAAAACAAGCTCCTCACCCCCCTCAGCCCTCGCATCTCCATCCCCAGCGCATCTTATCTAATCTCCCACCCGACACTTCCTATCTATTCTCAAACTAAGTCGAACGGAGACTAGACTAGACTGGCTAGCGCTCGGTACGTATGCTTGAAATATGGAGATCATAGTGAAGATCCTACTGTTCGGTCGATGTACCGGCTCGTTCCGTGCCGGTTGATGCCGTCGATCTGATCTGGAACTGCGCGCGATTTGTAAGTGTGCAATAACGCGTGGGTACGGTGCTTCCTGAGTACTGTGATCTATTGCCATGTTACACTGCTGTGAAGAGTGAATCATTTATTTGGGGACAAGGACTTTAGAAAGATTTAGAGTAGATGTGAGTTAAGTTGAGGATCAAGTATAAATCATATATTGGTTTCATTCATTTCGTAGGTAATTAGATACCCAAATACTGTAGATTGTCCAACGGTTCCAGCCCTGACCAAATGCTTTCATTTCATTTTTCATTGCACAACCTCAAACATCGCCGTCAACTGGTCCAAAATACCACGAACCAGCTAAGCCTCCTCTCTATGAGCTACCCCTGGGTATCTTCCACAACCAATCCGTGAATAGGAAATGAAAACACAAAAATACCATTATGCATTATCCTTCGCTCGAGTAGAGAATGGCGCAATCCGTACGCCTAGATCAAAGTTCCTCCAAGGACTATGCAGTGCCTGTCCAACGATTCCTTTGATAGATATCCCTTTCCAATCGTGGCCCATAACCCGTGACTATACATATGAGATCGTAAAACATCTAATGAAAAATGAAGGCCTCGTTAAACCATGATCCACTCGCCCTCAATGCCTTCCATAAACCGTGACCATTTGAAAGGTCCTCCGAAGATTTCCTTACTCTCGCGCATTTGCAGACCGCCATTTTCACGATCGTCCCATAGTTTTTCCAGTACCTCTAGCCCGGCCAGATTGTTCAAGTATCCTGACCGACCCATTATTTCCCTACATTTGGCGCGAACGATGGACTGCTGCAATTCGTTGACACATTCAGATCCGCTGATGAAAAGAGGCCATAACAAGAATTTTTCGCACCCAGAGCCCTGCTCGAGAGAAGTGACGTAGAAAAGAACCTGAGAAACAAGATTTTGAAAGTTCAGATGAGACGATGGGAGGTTGGGGCAAGCAAGACGCTCTGTATAGAGCAGCGCAGCGTAGCGAAAAGCTTCAGAGATGTATGAAAAGTCTTTGAGCTGAGAAGGCGAAGGAGTTGTTGGAAGCGTGGCAACTAGTCGATGCGGATCAAAGTCCCATTCTTGAAGTGATTGGCGAGCTGCCTTCCATTCAGTCCAGAAGGTTGTTCGCAAATCATCGTGGGAAGCATTGTTGGTAAGGAGTGAAAAAGAAGCTTCATCGTCCAGAGTGGAAGCGAATCCATTGCCATCAAAGTTATGTGCATGGAGGCTGTAAAAGTCGACCAGGGCTTGGCCAGATAAACGTGGACGTGGGTTTGGTGGGGCTGGTCGAGCAGCTCGAGTGGCCGGGATGCTTTCATCCAAGACAGGCCGGTGCTGCGAGAGCATGTTGAGACGGCCAAGTCTAGCGATGATCTTGAATAGGAGAGAGTCGCACCCAGCAATGTTTTCGAGCGCATGAGATGGCTGAATAGGACTAGCAATCATTTCTAAGTAGCCGCCTCGGAGTTGTGCTTCTCGGTCGTTAATGCTTGCTGCAATGCCGTCAAAATATGTGAAAAGAGTTTCCATCCATCCCCAATTACCCGTCTCGACACCCGATTCGCGCATTCCAAGAATTTTCTTCACACCAGCAAATTGGGTACGGAATTGGGCGATTCCAGACTCACACATCCTGTAATGACATAGAATGAAAAGAGTTGCTAGCACACAATCGTGGCGAGCTGTTGAAGGGTCGCCAAGCTGTTGATTTAAAAGGGACACGGCAAGCGATCGATGTTGATATTCTTCCTCGAGGGGTTGATCAGTGGATCGAGCTTCCGCGTGCGGTGACATCCGGTTACTGGATGCTCGTCTGTGGTGAGTTGGGTGCGAGGGATTAGAATTAATGCGATCCTGTAATTCCAATTCAAGCGGTCGTCGCCAATGGTCCTGTCCTAGTGACTGCCTCCGTTTCATCCGAAGGTTGCAAGCAGCAAGTGCGCAGATGGCATGTTGTAGACTTCTGCTGGAGGATGCAAGGCTCAGAATATGCTCTCGGTATGGATTGCTAGGACTGTCAATCACGACCACCGAAGGGCATATAATCTTCTCATAATAATCTAAGAAGAATGAGATCCGGGGAGACAGATCCGTTGACGATGACATGGAATCGGGCCCCGCGATACGGTAGGGATCCGCCTCGGACGTTGTCTGTGAGGCTACATCATCATCATTGATAGAGTTCCAGCCGAAATGGCTTGATCGAGCACTGGTAGCATATACCTCTAAATCACTCGTCATATGTTGAGATCCTGGGACATGTTAGCGATATGGTAGTTGTATATAGGCAAAATGACTTTACCCATCATCTCATCGTCATAGAAGGCTTCATTGGTTGCCGAGGCCGGGTGTGTTTGACGTCCTCCCTCAGCGATATCGTAAAGATTTTGATGGGAACTGATACTCGAGCTGATTTCTGACTGGGCGTAGAAGTGGTCGGGGCAAGAAGTAGGAGCTCGCGAATCTGCTGACATCATGCCTACCACTGGACTCGCGTCTGCAGTGGAATTGCGCGACGAATAGCCATTGTAGATAGGTATAGGACTTCGTAGGAATGGATCTTCGCCCGGAAACGATTGGGTGATTGGGGAAGCACTGTACTCGCTGTCGGCATATGCGCTTAGAGAATCCAATGAGCTAGACATGTGTAGGCCATCGCCCCTTCCGAGACTGAGCGCGTGGGTGTGTAACCGGTGTAGATGAGGCAACTGTCTTTGGTGGTTCATATTGTCCTGTTGATAATCTTGCAGAGGATAATCGTGAGGAGCAGTCATATTCCACTCAGACATTTGCATTGGAGGAGTGACGCCATTGGGTGCCATATTGACGAAATCGTAGGTAGTAAATGGATTCACAGGAACTGTGACCGGGTTTTCCGTCTTAATTTTGACACCATCGGTTTCACTCTTGTCGCGAGTTGGAGAGACAGTGGTTGATTGTGTGCGTGGCCGTGATGGAGGAGGGCTTTTTACAGCTGGCGCAGATCTTGCCACTGGTAAAGACAGCCCCCGAAGCTTTCCTCGACTTGCCACACCCACTCCCCAGGTCAATTGAGTCTTGTATCCTGAACATTCTTTGCCTATTTCCAGGCATTGCGAGCAATAAGGTCGTCGGCGATCGCATTTGGTGTTGCGCTTAGTACAAGCGAAGCAGTCATCCGAGGCACCACTTGCTGGCGCTCTTCTACGTCGTTTCCGTTGTGGTACTGTCGGTGGATCCGAGGCAGCACATGTAGAGGAGGGCGGTGGGCAAGGAAGAGGTAAAGTCATATTGAAAGAGAATAGAAGAAGTTGTTGGAGAGTCGAAAAGTCGAAAAGTTTGGGGCGAGCGACGTCCTTATTGAGGCAAGTGTAGACGTGGGGACATCGGGGTGGCTTATGTGTAGAACGTCGCAGAAATCCTGAACTCGTGGGCAACACGTTTGTACGCCGGTGAGATGTAGGATGGTGATGTAGGATGTGGGCATCCAGGAAGGATATGAGATGTGAAGGTAGGAACGGGGCAAAGAGCTGGAACTAGAGCTGGAGCCGGGTTTCCTTGCTGGCGCTGGACTGCTGCTGCAGGCTTGCAAGAACTGCAAGGTCGTGAAGGTGCATGGCGGCAGCAGCAGCCATAGCAGCAGCAGCAGCAGCAGCAGCAGCAGTAGAACGGATTGAAATCATGGCTCCGTACTGTATGGTGGTGGGAGTGGTGGCAGCAAGAAGATGCAAGGTGCTTGATGTGTGGGTGACATGGTCCACGGACTGCCTGTCTATGGTATGGACCATGGAGATCACTTTGCCAGGGGCAAGAGCCGGGGGGGTTAACAACGAGCCGAGGACTTTGAGTTGAACGGACGCGGAGGAAGCAGCGGTTAGGGGGGCGTTAGCGTCAGTTATTCAAGATGGGCAAGGAAGTGATTAGCTAGGGCAGTGAGAATCACGGAGGAAGCAGTAGTGGAGGATTCTAAGTGGTTAAGAGATCAGTAAGTGCTGGTTCTGGCTATATAAGCTAGCCGTTGTGGTGTTGATTCCTCCGAGGCACGAGAGGTAAGGGCAATTTGGGCGCATGGACGACCCCTATAAAGGTTAGTCTAAGCGACAAGGGGTTACGAAGGAAGGCGAAAGGAAGCACAATCGAAGAGCGGAAGCCAACTGCCACCGCAAGCCTCCTGCACGCAAGCTGGAAACACAACCTATCAGAGACAGTGGAAGGCTGCAGGCTGCTTCTGACGCAGCTTCCATACAGAAATGCGACTGGGTGGAGCTGGCAATGCTGGTGATGCACTCAGGAAAGCGCCTGTAGCTTTGCTGTGAAAGGTATTGCCGTACGTAGACGGCAAGATAACTAACTGCAAGGAAACTGCCAACTACAGCCATGGAGTACGGAGTACATAGTCTAAACGACATAGCATTCAGGGGTTGATTCTTGCATCTTTACCAAATACAAGCCATCCATATGCTCGAAGTGTACATGCCAACTATTCGACGAGTAAAGTCTATGGCTCTGTCGCCCTTTCCCTTGAGAACTACTCTCTCTATCGCTGCTGCCCCGCTATGCGTGTTTATAACCCCCCCTCCCCTCCAGAAGACCCCAGCTAGTTGCGCTCGCTTCTGTACACTTATCTTTTGCATAATCTTCCGTACCCAGAAGCTGGAATACTCCATACCCCTACAACTCGTCCACACCTTTTGGGACACTTTTGTGCTATACGTATTTTGGCTCGCTCTACGCTCCTATACTCCCCTGCTCACATCTCCGTCTCTCCCTCATTTGTTAGGCAGCCATAGCATCTTCTTGTCACATCTTTGCTCCAATTGTTCGACCAACCCAAAGTCATCGTTGATACTTCGTCTTGAACTCATAATTCTCTCGATAGCATCTCGCCTACCTATTGGTCGCAACACGCCGTGGCCGACATAAGCTGGTGAAGATCGTTAGCTGCGATCAAGGATCGAACGCCTGCTAGGAGGATTCCTGTACGGCGTCGAGATTTCAGATGGAGGCTTTGATGGTGGCTGACAGACAGCCCAAACCTATTGCCATTTGCTCGAAACTCCAAGCCACGACTTTGCAAGATCCTACCGCGGCTCTTTCAAACTTTGATGCTCGACATACCGGACATCTGACATTTAACCTTAACAAAACAGCCCGCGCTCCTCTGAAGTGCTCGAAAAGAACTCGCCGAAGCCGTGCCGTTGATACCATTGATATTTGTTAAACCTCGGTGTAGCTCCGTACGAATGACATCGCCGTGTTCCCTGCGGGAAAGGGCAGATACCCCTGACTTGACAATTACCACGACCCCTCCCCCCCACCATTCTATCGAACCCTCACCAGCAGCAACGCAACAGAGGGTTTCGAGTAGTTACTGTATATGCGTTTGGCTTACCTCGCTGTATCCAATCTAATTCTCACCGATTGTTTGCGTTCGTATCCACGACCTCCGACGGAACATTCGAGCCCTCTCAAAAGAGGATACATTTGTTAACCGCGACCCATCTTTTTCCAGACACCGAACCTTATTCTCTCGGCCAGCCCTGCTAATCTCCCTAATCTTAGCATCTTACTTCGAAGTAGATGCGAGGCACACCCGTTATCCGTGGCCCGTGAACACCTAGCAAGATTGCTAATTTTTATACTTCGAAGTACGTCCAGTACTTCGAAGTACGATTTCATGAAGTCCCTCTGCTAGCGCCTTGATCATCCAACGAACGCCGAACGGAAGCATTCAGATCTCGCACCTCAATCTCTGTAAATATGAATGATATATGTTAGAAATATTGCAGATGTCACGAGAAAGACTCCAACCCGACAAATTAGGAGCGTCACACTTACGGGCGTTACGAAAGATATGGTATTTCAACCAATCGGCTCCAGAATCCAGCCCATAGTACTTACTGCGTATTGTTATACAAGAAGAGACGTGGGGCAAGTTTGCGGTTTTAGAAAATGCAGGACCGGAAATGAATATCGAAGACCAGTCGGAGTGCTTACTACTGATGGACCTCCTAGATGCCGAAGCCACTGACGGTGACGGGATGAGCGGGTTGCGGGAGACAGACACACAAGTGGCAGATGGTTGGCACGGCGGCAATTCCGTCTTCGAAGAGGCGCAGAGAGGGAAAAAGGCTTGAAACCGCCCGCCGTTAAAGGTGGCGTTAAAGCCATAGACAACGCGATTTCGGTTTGCGCAATGTTCTCTCCTGGTGCCGTCCCTTTTGCGCAACTTCGGCTTTTCACATGTCTTGATTGGGCTGAAGTGATGTGGTTCATGGTGAAAACAGTAGATCATGACGACCACTCAGATTTACCACTTGAAGCTATTCTTGGGATGTGGATGTGTGGGATATTCAAGATTCGCTGGCGCAAACATGCTTGCCCAACCCCAGGGTTCGAATGCATCTCCAAGGCACAACAACGCTCTCATTTGTTCCCCGCCGATAAGAACTTTTTGGTAGACCTCACGGTCTGCAGATAAGGGCATGCAAGTCCTCTGGATCATGTATTGCCAGCGTGGTACAGAGTACATATGACAGCCAGGCTCGACATGCATCGCGGGATTCTACTGAGACCTGTGTTCAAGGTTACAACAAGCAGTTTCGCACATGGCAGCACAGCGCAGTCCTTCCTTTCTATAGGGCCAATTGCGACATTTCAACTTGCGAGACGTGTATACCGCACAATCGCTACAGTCTCTGCACCCGAGAAGTAGAAAAGGGGAAGTGGTATTGAGATCCCATCCATTGAAGCATGTAGGCCATCCGAAATCAGGAATTTCACACAATCTCAGGTCCGTAACAGAACATCAATACAAGCTGGTAAATTTGAAGCGATATCCAGATGTGCATATCTCAGCGTAGTCGTCCATCAGACACCAGTTGTCTACGATACCCCCTTCGCGACCATTCGATAAAGGCCCTTTCCCAGCGCTGTCCATACGGTCGTATCTTCCCACCCATGATTTCGACTAATAATTCAAGGGTTCCCCGTTCACATTTCTAATCTCTGTTCCTCCCCCCCCCCCCCCCCCCCCCCCCGCCGACGAAAAAAAAAAA
>QYAH01000249.1:0-35511 GCA_003988945.1 Chaetoscypha palmicola | reverse complement strand
TTATAATAAGGAACTTTAGGTTTCTCTTAATAATCCTAATATATTTTAAACTACTATTAGAACACCTAATAGTACTAATCGTATATCGATTAGTCCCTTATCAAAATAATAAGTAAGGTATAGAAAAGTAGAAAAGGATATAGGTAGAAGGAAGGAGTAGAGCTCGCTTTTATTCCAAGCTGTACCCCTGATTAGACACGTGACATGTGCTGTACAGTGTATTATCTCACATGTTCGCCGCGAATCTCCCGTCTCGGGCGTTGAGTCGTTTGACTTAGATGATGTGCCGATGCTCCATGGAGTTTTCTGTGGGATATTGTGGCGAGGATGTGATGCAGGTGTACAGTTCGAGAGAGGGAGGCTTTTGTGGTGTGTGTATGCCTGATGAGAGCTAGAGGGAGAGAGGTATATAGTTGAGCGTTATAGTTAAAGGTTATAGTCGTTATACTACTTGTACTACTTATGTTTAGGTAAGAAGTTGTAGGTTAAGAGGCGTTGGGAGTAGGGAGATAGTAAATACGATCCCTGTGACACCAATTGTGTTTTTCTGACAATATAGCTAAAACATTAAATATTTATAACTAAACTTAGTAGTCTACTATGGTGTAGTATAACGGATCAAAGCACTATTACAGGTGAGTTATAAGATGGATCCATTGTACTATCTGATTTATTGAAGATCTCATCGCGTATAGTGGTTTAGTAAGAAACCTTGCATAACTAGTCTTAATTATATGCATACCACGGACTTTCGTCAAAGGGCTCGTTAGCCAGATATGATATCAGTGGCTACGTTGTGGATTGGATATTCGGTGAGGCAAATGGGGTGACAGTCTATAGGTTGAGTGATAGAAGTTTACAGATGAGGACATCCGACGACCGAGATACTTCGACAACTTAAATGTGCTATCTGTATTGGAAATCAAGTACTATAGAAAGATTTTCGGCTCGACGGACAAAACGAGAGATATAGTGAGTTGGGTGATAATCCAAATATGTGTTATATAATTGAGGTAATGACTGTTAATAAGAAATCCAAATATGCCCTTTCCATTGGTGTTCCTTACTCCTGCTTACTGAATTCCATCGCATGTTCGGTAATGACTGTCTACTTAAGTACGAAAAATTTATTTTTTTTTTTTTTTTTTTTTTTTTTTTTTTTTTTTTTTTTTTTTTCTTTTTTTCTTTTTTTTTAAAAAAATATTTCCTCATACATTGTCTCTCCTTGCAATCTCAAAGGTAGCTCTCCACTTATGAGTAATCTACCTCTTCCAAGATGTCGTTCTCATTTCTGTCGAAGTCGTCGTAGTCGAAGCTGCGAGCGACATCGTCGGTCACCGGTGCCTCGAACGTCCTACGAACGTCTGGAGTAGACATGTTTGTATTCAAGTTCCATGTTCCAGGAATGTCCTTTGCCAATTCTTCGGCCCGTTCTTCATCGAAGGTCTTTGCTATATTTTGCATTTTGAAATTGTCAGCGTAGATGGGATTTTCTCCAATTCCAATCTGACTGAGAGGAGCACCCTGCCAGACTTTATGCTTCATCTTCCACTGACTTGCCTCTGTGCCTGGAGGGGCAGTAACTCCTAACTCAATAGTCAGCTCATTTCGAAGTTGCGCTGCGTACTCTCTGCGCGAGAGATGGATATCATATTCTCCCATTCGCCTTTTCGGCTCGTAGATGGTGATCTGTCCAGTACCAGTGGCTCCTTCGGTTTGGACTTCCGGGGCCCTAAACTCCAAGGGAGGGCTCTCGCATCTAGGGTCCAAGTCCCTTCTCGGAGCCAGCAAGTCGAATTGGTCTTTTTTAATGTTCACATGTAATGTCTCATTTTTATCAAATTCGAAACTCCAGTCAAGCTTGTCAGCTGTGACAAGCTTGAGTTCCCCGATAAGCCAAGTGAGTGTGACGGTTTTCTTTTCCTTATTCTGTCTCTTGGCCGAGGACCAAAGCAGAAGGTCGCCAAGTTTTGGGAATCCACTTCGTGCAGGCGAAGGAGTTCGGCTCTTTTCCTCAAGTTTGGAGGATTGATATGTTGGAAGAAAGGTAACGCTCTTCTGGGCTTGTTTCCCCTTCGAACCTCCGGCTTTGGACGACGAAGCGAGTGCCGATTTCAAAGGCTTTGCCGACATCTCTTAATTATATCTCTGATGTATAGTATGGTGTTGTGTCAAAACTGTCAAGTGTAGAAGTATGACAGAACCCACGAAGCCTCCAGAGCAGCGACACCATTTATACTTGAGCCATCCAAATGGTTCCAGTCTTGGAAGCCAATGGACTACGTACCAACAGTATTTCTTTTGTAGAGGAGTCCAACAACATTCTTGAATTTGCCTTTGAACACGGACTTGACCAGGTGTACTTGTTAGATACATAGGTACATGTTAGATACATAGGTACATGTTAGATACAAAGGTACATGTGTTATTACACGCAGCGCGTGAAGAACCTTTCCTTTGTGCTAAGTATCCAACAACTTTGCCATGGACCAAGCTGAACCTATATCTATACGTATCTCTCTCACCAAATCAAATTCAGGAGAATGTTCCAACAGATCCTCGAGCTGCCTCCGGCTCAGTCGCAAAACAAAGGGACTATTAATTAACTTACGGTGCACAGCTCATTTCCGCAAATGTTAAAAATAACCCGTCAACAAACATGGCAATTACTCCTTTGTACTCGACAGAAGCAAAGCTGCTCGCTCATTGAGACTAAGGATGTTGATACTCAAAAGTCCGTTACGGTCGTTCTTCGCCCCAGCCCCCTTGTTGTGGGCACATCACGTGACTACTCCCCCTTTGCTTTCAGGGGTTTGGCGAGGAGCACAAGCAACCACGGAAATGAGTGAGCACTTGCTGTAGGACGATTAGATGAGGTAAAAAGGGTTTGCCTAGAGTTTTGCGGCCTCATACCATGCCTTAGGCAAGTCATGTTCCACTAGGTACTTTAGGCCCGCAATTTGAAGAAGAAGCGCAGCAGAATCAATGATGGAAACAACGAGGAAACGAAGGGATCATTGGGCGGTGAGAACCAGGGAATACACAGTGTTCGTGAAGTAGAATATTGTTTCATGGCACCAGCTTTTAAGAGCTTTTAAGTGTGTAGCCGGTTTGCGGAATAAATATGGCATCATTCCACTACAGACTTTCTTAACAAGCGACATACTAACTTCATTCCTGTTCTCAGATTACCAATGTAGTATGCGTAGCTCATTGTAACAGATGTCTTGATCATATCGGTCAATTTGCCAAATATCCCAAGAGAGCGGTGCGCAAGTATACGTATGGGCGGAAGTTTGGCATCGCCAGCTCAAGACGACGTCAATTACATATTGAGAGTATTTCTATCTGAGATTTGACTTATTAAGGCGACCGGCTCATTCTTTCTAGGTTTGCTAATATCTTGAAACATTTGAATCGATGCCGAGCAGAGCTGTAATATACGAAGGGAAAGCAAAACGCGGCAGCTTCAGCGGTCTGCGTGGCTTGATTAATTCCTATTTTCAACGTCGAGACACTTACGCCTGTATCATGAATGCTTGAACTCTTGGATATCTTCGACAAACTTTTCTGTCGAGTCGGCGCTTCAAATCGACACGCCAGCTTAGCAAGATGGTGGATGTGTTCCGTGGTAGTCATGAATCCATGGTGTTCGTGAACACCATATGGTATTCGTGAATACTATATGGTATTCGTCAATACTATGGAATCGCGACTACCATATGGCGTTGATGAACACCATGGTACGTAACTTTCCGTGTTTTAAGGAGTCGTAGATCTTAGTGTTATGGGTGTATATTTGGTATAGCTGAGCGATAAAATTAAAGAACATTCTAAATACTACGTATTTAGGCTAATAGTTAATGTATTTAGATTTATCATTATAGCCGTAGCTCGGGGTCGACGGTTTTCGACCCTTGAGAGTAGTGAAACTACATTTGTAACAATTAAATTATATAAGAAAAGCGATGATTTTAAGTATTATCGATATACTTGATTGTCTAGAGGCCTAAGTATATAATTAGTATATAAATTGTTAAGAATTGAGTTGTATATAACTAATAATTGATAAAGATGGCAGAGATTACCATGGTGTTCATGAATACCATATGGTAGTCACGATTACCGTGGTATTCACGAATACCATATGGTGTTGACGAATACCATATGGTATTCGTCAACACCATGATTCGCGACTACCACGGAACAGATGTGTGCTGCGGTTCTTTTCTCTAGGCTATTGCACAGTTGAAGATATATGTATCATTGCTATTGACCTATCAATCGTCCGTTGAAAACCACGCTGAATCGAATCTATCTAAAATTATTTTCGAGGCGGGGACCCTTGCTTGATACAACCGGTAGACCGTTTTAGTTGCAGCAAACATGTGACTCCATTCGATTCCCTTCATTGGCTTGGCGTTGTGTAACACCAAAGGGCTGAACTTCGGCCGTTCAGCTTCAAGCCACTAATTCCCTCCCAACTTAAGACAGTATGAGCACTTCCTCTAGAAATAGACAGCTTTCCCTCTTTACTCAACTGCGTTCGACTCAACATCATTCGCGAAATATGGCCAACCTTTCAAGTCCAACCTCGCGAGTCTCTACTTTCGCTTACCTGACGCTTCGGACTTTGCAAATCGGAGCATGCGGCATTGCTGGCTTTATGGCTTGTTATCTGATGAGCCAGCATTATTACCATTTCTGTAATTTCAACAGCGGGTGTACCCCGTGGCAGCAAAAGGAAGGAAATATCCCCAAGATATACATATACATCGTCGTAACGGTTTGTATTCCGCGCAAGAACTTTTATGTGCACCACTAATGTTTGAGAACCAAAGATTGTCGCCATAATTCTCTCATCTTTTTACGCTTCATACACACATCTATCCACCTTCCTAAATACGATCACTTCAAGCTCCACACCGATCGAGCCCCTGCCACCGATACCATGGAACTCTTCGGGCGATACAATACCCATCAAACATTTCCTCAACCGTTTATTCCGAACACCGATTCACACTTCCCTGGTCATTTCAAGCATCCTTCTGCTCGCGCTTCTCAAACACTTCGAAAAATATTGTACTTCCATTATCTACCCCCTCAATATTCTGCCGTTATGTCAGTTGCATGATATATGGCGGGCACCGCATAAGATACCAAGATACGATAGCAATAACCTCAACGCCCTTATCGTCAACGAGTACTTCAGAAACCTGAAAGTTGGAGTTAAGGAATGTTTCTTGGGACAGTGTCTGTTTGTGGTTTTGATCATTGTTATGTGGGTATCCGCTAGGAAGAGCTGATCTACTGGGTAATGCTGACTATCATAGGTCCTTCACTGTGCTTATCATGGCCCTTGAGGGGTATTGGTTGTACTTTGGTACAGAAGGAAGGAATTCTGAAGTAGAACAAACTGCAAACCTTCTCGAGGATCCTCGCGTAGAGGTGGACCTGAAATTGAGTCCGGACGGGACTATTGCGGTCGGAAATTGAAGGAATGTGTCCGTTGGGATCATTGAATTACGTACCTAGGGACTGTTGATAAGGCAAACCGATAATGAGTCTTGGAATTGGCTTGAAAATATGGCTTTGGCGATAGACCGGAGTCAAGGCGTACAACAAGGGGCGTGTTGTTAATACGGACGAAGTTGACAGCTTGGATATGGCCATTTGTCGATGACCGAAAGTTTTGGTAAATAGTAGCTGCCTACTGAGCATGTGAGAAAGGTAAAATTACACTACAGATCGGTCAATAAGCTTGTCATATACAAGCCACGAGAGACAGTCCACCTACGCTTCATTTTGTCCCGTTCTCAGTCAATTCATGTTATTTTTTCAGATTCTTAGGCTCATTGTAAAGCCCTTTGTTCTCAAACCTCATTATCATGGATATCTTTGATCATGTACGACACCGTTGCTAATTCGCTACTCGACATTTATAGTCTGGAAGTACTATGAATACAAAGATTACCCTGGATTAGAGCAATAGTAGGAATTATTTCAAGGCCTGAACGACCTACTGCTAGGACAACGAGTATCGTGCTACTATTTCCTGCCCTTCTATCTCTGTCTTCATGCGCATTGTATTTGTGGTGTCGATATCCAAATATAATTATTGAATTATTTCCACACATTGCCAATAGGTAAGACTGGAAACGTATATCAACTCAGGCAGCTATATCGCGTTTTTGATCGTATAAAAGTGAATACGATCTCGAGAGCAATAGACTAGAATGTATGACTAAAGGGTTATAACAGACCTACAACTATAATTATAGAATATGACAACTGAGATGGCGCATTACACAGATTAGTAAAACACGTGGTGCTTACAGTCATGTTGAAAACTTAATTGTGTCCAATAATACTAATCTGTCAATCTGTGTGTTGGTTGAGTAAAATCCCATATGTTTAAACCCATAAGATAATTCAGGCACCTATTGAACGCAACCAAAAGAAAATTCGTAATACATGATATCTCTCGAGCCGCTCGCGCCCAATCTGGTGGCTCAAAGAGAAAACGTTGTCTTTGAAACGAGTATAGCAAAAGAAGAATGCCGCCTATCAATGGCATACTTGCCAACGTAATATTCGCATCGTTGAATCCGACAGTAGCGAACGTCCTGTATTCCTGCAGCTTTGGTAAGATCCCCGAAGTAGCGCTGCTCGCTTGCCGATTACTACCTAGCCATGTCATTCCAGACAGCGTCGAGATCTGTGGTGAAGATCTTATGAGATGCCGAATTCAATTGGCCAATGAACAGGACTTTGACGTTGTGTTCAATAGGGTGGACTCGACCATAATTTATTCGCGAAGTCGTATGAAGCTTCTCGCGTGGAGTCCTGGGGATCATCCTGATACTTTCCCTCCAGATGCCAGTTTCGCCTGCTAGTGGCTGTGGTGGATTATTGCCTATATATATTATGGCGTGATCCCCTGCGGTCACGCCTGGTTTGTTAGTGCCCTGGTAACCATAAGTTACGATTGGACTGTCGAGTACGTTAGATTGACATTCGGCGGACGCGATAGTTGGAGAAAGTACTGACGCGCCATGAGACACCCCTCGGCTTGTCGCTGTAATGACAAAACGCCGCATGGTTGTATGGATTTTGACATTATCGCTCGTGACGTGATCGTATTCAGTAACGTTCGTTGCTGAGGCGGATGTTTCACCTGCGGTTTGAGACCAGAGAACTTTAATCACCTAAGTTTCTAATGGGTCAGAAATATATTACATAGTAATATCTTCGGGGAGAACACGAACGGAGCCCGGCTTAAAATGCTTGGATTTGTGAACCCGAAAGTCTTGATGGCAGAAGTTAGCAGACGGAATATTAGGGTGAGCCTAGTGTACCTGGATCCCGCTCCTCGAATTGATGTTCATCATTGCTGACAATTCTAGGGCCTTCTTGGGGAGTTGAAGCAGTCGCTCCAGCCGCTATTCCGTCGCCTGCAGCCCAGGAAGATTGGGCACTGCCTGTGACTCGTCAGTACGTAGTATAAAATATGGATTGGGGGCCTGCTACCGGAGGATTGACCAGCGGTATAAAAGCTAGAATCTTCTGAGCTACTGGCATTGAAGTGAGATGGTGCAGAAGATAATGTTGTGGCACTTGTCGGAAATGCTCCTGGATGATTAGCGAGTTGAAATGTGGGTCAAAATGGTAGGAATTATATACCCGATGCCTGATTTGAAGCTTGATGATGTGTGGTCGTATAGTTGTATCCTATTATGAACATCAGCTCGTAGACGACGTTCCTAGGTGAAGCATGGTGAAACCTGAGGAGTCCATCATTCCAGAATATTCCGCGTAAGGTGATGGAGATGCCAACGATGTATTAGAAAACTGGTTCGAAAGGTCACCAACGAGATCCTGGCCCTGGTTTGAGCTGCTCTGCTCGCTATAGTTATCGCCTAAGGGATAGTTGGTCAAAGTTGCACTGCTTGATGTCGCACTGAGAGGTCCCGAAGCGGACGCTTCACAATTTTCGGGTACTGTCCTAGGTTTCGTTGGGTGAGCTTCGGGTGCCCATTCGTGTTGCGCTACCATGCTGGTATTAATCATTCTATCTGTGGCAAGGTCACGGTAATGATGTAGAAACAAGTGCCATACCTGTTCCTCTTTCATCGTACCTCCAACGATAACAGCGGGCCCGCGTATCATCCAAGATCCAATCGCTCCAGGCTGTCGACTGGTCCGTATCGTAGCGAGGAGCGTCATGGCTAGAGCTTCCTCCCCCTTTGGACTTGTGCTTTCCCTTGCCTTTTCTGTCCGCCATAATAGATACTTTCAGCAGAGAATGTGATACTCAAAACCCAGCCCTTGAATTGAGAAGATGCCATTGCGAAAGCGGCCTCAAATAGGTTGTGAAACAGAGCCGCAAGAATACTCACTTGACTCCATGTAGACGCAATCACATAATGTGGGGGGTTATCAAAACACATTCCTGCAAGCTGTATATCTTACACCACTACAAAGTTGTGTTGGCGCAATACCCGGAAGAGCTGCTGAAGCTGGTTGGTTGCTTTTACTTGTCAGCATGTTGTATATTGCGGAAGTGCTATGAGAAAGGACACCACTATATATCCAGCTAGGTGTGGTGATAGGCTGGAGGATGCCCACATTGCTGAGGCCATAAGAGGCGTCCATGCCGTGCCGCTTTGAGCACTTTCCTCCCGAAATTCAGGTCGCAGAACGGCCAGATTTGGATCAGCATTGCTAGCCGGGCTGATAGCGGAAACATGCATATGACCTTGTCATTTCCAGGTGCTTTTCGCCTTAGACATTCGCTTCGTCTACAAAAGGTCCGCAGCGAAATATCAACTGGACGTCGCCGCTCAAATAGCGAGACCTTCCCTTTCTGCCCAAAAGTTCGGCATATCCAAGCTCTGACAATGATTCTCTGTTGTACAAAACAGTTTGGTTGTAGGAGACACGTATGGGACGATGTCTAAACCACATGGCTATTTTTGAGTCGTTTGACACCGCTACTCCATCAGTATCGCTCTGCATGCCTTCGACAAGCCAGGTCGGGGTTCTGCAGAACGGAACCATGTGCGTCCAGCAAAGCTGGCTACCCGCTGGGGAGGGATGGTCGGGCATGGAGACAAAAGAAACTTATAGCGCACCAGAGAGATGTTTATCAAAGCGTTCCTCTTTTGTAACAAACAAGAGCTCGGAGACGGAGAGAAGTCATAATGCCACCAAGCGTTCGTCGAGCTCAGAGTCCTCAAACACAGAGTGGCACGAAGAGAATGAAATCATAAACAGGGAGCCGCATCCCTTGGACGGCGCAAACACAGGAACCAATGTTGTGACCACTCAATCTACTTCTTCCCACACATCGTGCCCAACACCTATCACTGGACAGACTCGAGGGCTGGCGGACGATTACAATCGACAGGAGAAGAACATGGAGGGAACTCCTGGATTTCCGGAGCAGGTCGTAGAAGGCGAAACAAGAAGATATGCGCAGGTGAAAGTAGCGCTCGTACAGCCACCGCAGCCGACCTCATCCGCCAATCTTCAGGACGAACGACAAGAGGCGCAAGACCGCACTCAACACCACGAATACTTCCAGCCTCCAACCTCGCCAAGGAGTTACCTACGACGTAAACAAGAGCAGAACCTTCAATCCTCATCAGTCCCGAGTCTGGCGCTAGGCGCCAGTCCACTGGCAACATTCCTCGCCCCCAGTGAAGTTACTGATGCAGAGGATAGTCCGGCACGCGTGGAACGGAGGAGGACCCAGTTCGAAAATTCGCAAGTCGAAATATTCAGATCTAGGGGCCAAATGCAGGCTATGCGCAATGAGCTGCATAAAAAAGAGACCGCCAAAATAGACGCTGACGCTGCGTTCATGAAATATGTACGGAAGCATATTGCGACTCCTCTTCTACTGTCTCGAGCAACCCTTCGACCTACAGATGTGGTGGATATCACACTGGAGCACTTTTCTTTGATGCAAAGTACCAGAGATGATTACGGATCATTTGAGCACGATTACAACCAATTGGCCTTAGCCCTTGATGACAAGGAGTTCGAGACGGCTAAGATCGAACGTTATGTTCGCAGCCACGCTGCTTCTACATCGAATCGTCCAGAGACGCCCGTGGCAATGGAACGCGGAACCTCTTCTTCCACGTCTGATTCCATAGTCAGCTTCTCATGGGGCGACAACAGAATATATCACCCAGACCATGCCAACTACCTCTCGCGTCTCGGTGATCTTGACTTGGTCCAAGAGGAGTATCATACTCTGACACGGGACGAAGCACGCCTGCTTCATGATCAAGGGACAAAAGCACAAGTAGGAGTCTCGCTTGACGATTATTCGATCATCCAACTTGAAAATCTGCCAGCAAGACGCGCAGCTCTACAAGAAGAGAT
This sequence comes from Chaetoscypha palmicola, assembly GCA_003988945.1. NCBI lineage: Eukaryota > Fungi > Ascomycota > Leotiomycetes > Helotiales > Helotiaceae > Chaetoscypha > Chaetoscypha palmicola. Next base: position 25,116 of record QYAH01000249.1, on the reverse strand, counting down.
ACTCGTGATCAAGGACGAGGTAGATCAGCTAAAGAAAAAGTGCCTACAGCAGGATATAGGGCTTGCCGAAGAGGGAGGGCTTTATGACCCCTCTGAGGGTGAACACGATGGCATAATCCATTATGTTTCCAGCCCGCATATCGTGTATAGCCACAGTATGTTTCCTTTGCTCTTTCCTGGCTCAGATGCTGAGAAAGAATCTTTGTTTGAATTGATCACTAAGTTTGACGAGAATAACAAAAGCGATCGCATCAACCGCTGGCTTCTTTACGGGCTGCGAACCTCTCCATTAGAGATTGATCTACTCGCCCGGATATTCTCAGACATGGCTCATATCGTTGACTTTGAGCGATTGGAGAGTGACATCACGAATTGGCAACGAAGTGTCCTATGGTGGTGGGCGAAGGACCAGGCGAATTTGTCGCCAGAAGCCTTCAACAGGGCTCAATCCCGCGACTATCTCGAAGTATGCGCTACGAGGCTGGCGGAAGCTCCAGGTATAGCGGGGATATGCAGAGAAGAGAGAAGACATTCATCATGCCACAGCGTAGAATGGGAGAGCAAGGGGGCTCAGAAAATGTTATTCTGCTGATTGTTCTTAAGTTTAAAACAATGTTAGAAACGCGATACCAGCGTGGGTTTAGAGGGGTTCCTGACGGATATGGCGTCACTAGTGAAAGGAGTACTTTGCTCCCTTTTTGGTGACATCCGGGCATTTATCTTCAAATGTGTTTTGTTTTCCTGTCTTTCGACCGGGAGATTGTTGAGTTTTCGTGTGTGCCTCTACAGCAGGTCAATTGCTTTGGCCCATTTATCTCTACTTTACACGTCGCTACCACTGCTCTGATATTTCGCTTTCAAATGGACATTTACTCGACTGAAACGATAGGAGCACTCCCAAGTGCCAAACTTTTGGGATGTAGTTGTTACCTTAGAGCAGCGGTCCATTTGGCTAAATGCGACCAGTTGGATGATATCGGGCAGCTGCCTTTTTCACGCATATCTCTGGTTCAGAGTCATCGCAGATTTCATGCAGACGGACTCGTCATAGCGAACGGCATGGAAACATCATCTTCGTTGTAATAGGCAGATTCGTGTTGCTTGGACGCCACAGAATAAGCAAGCGATAACGAACTCTCCAATTGCATATGAGAGCCAAATTTGTGTAACCACACTCTCGGTCACATTCGCCCAACACCCACACCTCTTGGTCGTCTGACTCCAAAGCAACTCTCGCAGAGCCGCAACGATGCGTTGATAGCAGGGGTTGCGGGAGTATTGGTAGGGTAGTGTCGGCAAGCAGATTCTTGGCTGGTCAATAAGAAATTGGTCATGTCGATGAGCTCATCTCCGTCTGAGTTGTACGGAAGGATCAACGTATGCAAGATTTGATAGGTCTGGTAAATCCAATAAACCAAAGGCCCCCTTAGATCACACAGTAAGAATAGGTACCATTTAGCCCCTAATTCTTGAAAATGCCAACACAATAACCTTAATCGATCAGAAACAGTTTCTACAAGATTGATACCAGCAGACATGTGAAGTGAGCGAAATTGTGACATGTCGTTCAGCCTTATCACCCTAGATCGGAAATGCATGCATGTACGGACGTATGCCGGGCTCGGTAAAAGCAGATATGATCACAACTAGGCTCTAGTGTCGGGCGTAACCCAGCTGAACGGATCCAGGACCAAAATAAGCTTATCTTAAGTCGGGGAATGATGAATATGCGATTTGGAAATGAAATCCTATCGTTGGTTAGACTTTTGTGGCGGGGACAGTAGTGAAGTGAAAGATGCTTCGCTAACTCTGGAGCGACTAAGTTACGTGGTGCTGGCTTTGGATCTTCCCCTGAAGATCCAGGTACTCTCGATATATCGTGTATCTCGTCGGCTAGCTCAATGAGTCTAGGTACGCATTCTGGCTGCTGTAAGTAAACATGCATTTGTCTACGCAATGTGGATATGACCATCGCTATCGGATCCCTGACTGGTCCGGTGATTGTTTGCATCACTGACCGCACATATGCAGGAGCACAATCTTCTAGGGATCGAGCATGTCTCTATAATACAGCAGTTAGACTTTGGAGAAGAGCTTTAAAGTTTCTATGTTAGTAGTGCTTATAATCGGAAGTGCGATGTTAAATTTCATTCCAGGCCCCACTCAACCTTCGTTCCTCCATTATACGGTACCCGCCATTATTAGTCTCATTAGCGTAGAGAAGGATACAAATACCCACATGTTTAACGTCGTCATCAAGATACCGACTAATGACATCTCTCTCTCTCTCGCGATCAACACGAAGGGTTAAGAGAAAGACTTGCTGAATCTCTAATCGAGAATTTAAACTAGTAAATAGAAGGGGAGAAAATCACCGGTTTCAAAGATCAGCACTCGACAATCTTTATTCATCGGTCATTTGGTCTAAGATAGGTTCAATGTTTGAGTCACAGGCAAATTTCCATAGTATCCAGAATCAAATTTGGGGATGACTTCAAATACACATCTAATATATGCCAAGATATATCTACCTGCTCGTGACGAGAAGACTTTTATAACCCTCGTGCACTCTTAGGTATTGCGGCCGCGAGTTCTTAGTTCGACCTTGGGGTTTAGCAGAATGAAGGGGCCGCTTTAGCTTAAGCGAGCCCCTGACTCGCCTGATCTACTCTACATCGAGCGAGAACGGTACAAGACCTTCTTGTTCTGTCTTGGGCTGGAAACCACCCTAAAATAATATACGTAAACATCAGCAACCATGAACAGTTGCTAAACTAATGCTCCTATTTTCATTTACAACGATCCTTGCCCCCAGATAGCTCCCAAGCGGGTTATCTGACCGTCCGAGTACTCGCCATAAAACCCGCGAATCGACCACTTCGCGTTCCCAATCCTAGGAGCTGTCTCTACGATATTCGTAAGATCTTTTGAGACTCTTGTATCGTTTTCGCCAAGGTAGCGTATAGTTGCCGTGTGCAAAGGCCAAACAGGGATAGATCCATCCTCGCTATCCCGAATAAACTCCATAGTATCAATGTACAAGGGCCCCGTCTCTAGAATCCGTCCGGCGGTGAAGCGTACGATGGATAATGAAGAATCAATCTCGCACTCCCACTTATGCGTCTGCGGCGTATAAAGTCCATGTTTCAACACGGTGCCATTCCGATACGTAACCTTCAACCCACACAACTTCCCTCCTTCGCTGGCAAATGCAAGTTTGTGAATCTGCCAGTGCCAATCGATGGAATCCAAGGCATTGAAGAATTTGGGTACCACGTCTTTTGATCCCGTCGAGATCGACGCCCCCATGAAGAATCTCCCTGCCCAATTGATATGGCTACGGATGTTGATGCGCAAATCGCCGGAGTATTGGAGGTAATTCTTTGTCAGGGCCGGAGAGATTGGCACGGCTGGAACGGGCACAAAGCTATCTTTGCCCCAGATGACACCGAGGGTCGTGACATTGTGATTGTGCTCGAGGCCAAAGAAGCCTCGCAGCGAATAGCGTGGGTCATCGGGACGCGTCCAGGTTGTGATGCGTGAAGTTTTAAGCTTCTCAACGAGGATCGAAGAAGGCTCATCGGGCCTTTTGGTTTCTGCTGAAGGCGGCTCGGGTGTTTCAGTAGTTTTTTCCTGCTCATCACTCCCGTCGCCCCCATTTGTGTTGGGTTCATTCTTCTCGGCTTCTGATGTGGAGGCCGTGTCCACTGAATTGCACAATGAAGTCGCGATGGCAATGCTTTCAATCCAGGATCTTTCGGGCTGATTGCCTAACTCTACAATTTCTCGAATCACAACCTCATCAATGACCTCGGAACCATCATGTGCCAATGAAAGGCCGTGTGTTGCTGGACCCTCGCGTACTCCGTGTTCCGTATGCTTACCGTTCGCATACTGCACCTTTAGACCTACAACCTTTTCTTCATTGGTCCATAAGTGAATAGCCGTAGGTCGGTATGTCTGGTCTAATTCGAGGAGATCATTGAAGAGAATTGCTTGTGAGTGAACTGTGTTATCCGAGATTGGCCCTACACAGCCTTGCATTCGGTAATCCTGGGCTCTGTGGGCACATTTTGCAGTCGTTCTTTTGAGCAGAATGGCATGGTCTTGAAGCGGTGCTGCGAAGATATTGACAGGCGGGAGATTCAGGCGCTCCGTCTTGGGCTGACTGTAGCCTAGAAGTAGCGCCGCTGTGGGGTCACGGACTCCAAGCAATGCATTTTCAGTTGATAGTGAACGGACGATCTAGAGATAAGTCAGTTCTGATACTTATGTGACGGAAAACAATGGCTATCATACAGGCAGAAGTTGCTTGAATACAAGCGGGTGGAGGAAGTGGGCATCACGGGAAGTGTCTGTCGACAATGTCGGTTTCTGAGAGACCAGGTCCACCTCGCGAACAATCTTGGACATTTCTATTCGGCACACCTTTCGTGCTTCAATTAAGCCAGCGAAGGATGGCGCGAACGTAGGAATTATCATCTCATCAGACTTGCCAGAGACACTGCTCGAAGGTGTGTTCGATGCACTGTCTAATTCGCTACTTGTTTCGCCAAGTAAACTGTGAGCTGATCCTTTTAGTTTCTTTGGCTGCTTCCCGCCTGGCTCATCATCAACTTCGTCAGTAAGTGCTAAGTCTCGCACCTTGGCTAAGGCAGCCATTTCTTCAGATATCTCGCCGCGCTCAACCGTTGCTCTGTTACATTCGAGCTCGTAGGTGGCATGCGAGATTTGTTTCCACAGAGCTTTGTAGTCCATATAAGCATCTAAAAGAGCACCAGTATAGATACCAGCATTCTCGTAGTCTAGCGGTTTGAATCCAGTGTTCAGACGATGGAAGCTTTCGAGTGCGGTGTACTTGGTAAGAATAGCATATGTGCGCTGCGGCGTGATAGCTACACATTCTGGGAACGCAGCGGCGGCCTTCTTGAGGCTTTCGATTCCCCAGTCCTGCTGTGGGTTCTTGATAGACCCACCCCCTGACCAATTGACGGCCATCGTTGTCTCTGTTTCCTTGTTGATATTGCTCTTATTGAGATCAACTTTTGCAGTGACCTTTCCCGCAATGGAGGGAGTACTTAGTTCTGCTTCAATGCTGGCTTTGACCTGAAAGATTTTCGATTTGTCCAGAACTTTAATCGATATGATCGCATTGAGCTCCCCGCCCGTTTCCCATCCCGAGATAAAAGAATCCTGAAGTCATTTTAGCATTGTTTGAAACAATAGACCGTGGGACGTACACCATAAACTTCTGGAAATCTTTCCTGATCAATCCCCTTGATTTTATTGAAGAGATTGTAATCAGGTGCGTTGTGCCTATCATTACCAACGTTAGCATTTTGGAGACTTTGGTAATAAAAGGTAGAGAAAGTATTATTTCAAAGGACGTACTTACGTCTGGTTTGTCACTTTCACTTGCAGATGGAAGTTGATGTCGCTAGACTTGAACTTATCACTGTCAACGTAGGACCCACTGGCCTTGCCTCCAATAGTAGCGGTCTTGATGGACAACGAGCCGGAAATATTCATGGCATCTATATTCGTTCAGCACCTTATTTGTCGGAAGTCACCTCTGGATATGAAACTTACCAGTGACGTCGCTAAGTTTGTCAACAAATCTTGAGGAATATGTGACAATCTGAGGCTTAACCCAAGGTTGGACAACAATGCCAGTATCCTCGTACCGGGAATCGTTCTCATCATCTCTGTCATCTTCATCCTCTTCAGCTTCTTCAGCTTCGTCTTCTTCAGTTTCTTGTTCTTCGGGCTCCTCTTCAACTTTACCGTCAACAGTGAGTCCCTCTTGCTCTCTGTTCCCTTCTCCACTTATTATCTCGCGGGGTGAAGGCTTAGCCGTAGGTCGTTGCTTCAAGTGTGTCCCACCAAGTGCAATTACTTGACGTTCGTACCGCGTTACATTTTCAAATGTATTTTCCAATACAGCGCGGTCCAGACATATCTGTTGCGTGTAAGAATTAAAGCCTTGCCCAAGACGCATGGAATTGTTGTAAGGAGCAAGTAATTGTGCCATTTTCAAAGGTTTCTGGTTGCAATGCTTCCCAATCACACTATAGCTCCATAATATGATCTTCTATTCCGATGCTGCTTTGCCACTGCTCGCAGACTTTATGATGAAGTTCTTAATGGCTGGTGTGCCCAATTTCTGATCCGTCGAGACGGTACAAGGATTCTTCAGCCTCTCTACTAAAATGGACGACGCCCTCCTCTCCATAACCCAAAATGGCCCGCGCTATCGCGTGATGCTCTTTTCTGGGCGAACTGTGCCGCAGCCATGAAGCGCCACATTGCAAAGCTTGGGTTGCGAGAAGCTCGATTGAATCTACTTCGTACTCTCATAGAAGACTCCGAATGAAGGAGGTACTGTAGAACTCAGAACCTCTGAACAACCGCACGGACTCTCATTTTGAAATGCCAAGTTAGTCTCGGCCTCAGCCGTACACCCACGACGCCTCCGCGGCCCGTTGCGTTAGTTGTGCAATCTAGACCCCTCTCATCCTTGCTACATAGAATGCTATAAAAAAATCATAGACGGAATAAATGTGACTGGGCGGGGCAGGGGTGAGTACTTTTCTTATTATTGTACCAGCAGTAAATTGTTTATTGACGGCAGATATTCATCAATCAAGCCTGTTTCAAGGCATTACTAGACATGCCATCATTCTATGGGAAGTTTTAAGCTAGATCCAGCTGTTCTTAGGGATACCTCAATATTCCCCATCACTATGATCCATAACACAGTGTGTGTTGAAATTGCTTATGGTAGCATACTTAAGTGACGTATACAGACTGAGGCCCGATTCGTGTGTTTAGCCAGCCCTAGCAGTGAGAACAGCCATAAAGTTACACTTCTCTCGTCAACTGCCAACAAAGCTCATCATAAATCCATCAACTCTCGTTCACAACCACACAACATGGAAGATTTCGATTCAATCGCCGACGACCCAACTCGACCCTCATTAGCGACTGTCACAGATGCCGGACACCCATTCTCCATTCCATGGAGTAACGAGATACGATATCTCATGACAGGTTTTGATTCTCGTCGTATTGTTCTGGCGAAAGGGCCTTGGATGGCACCCAGCCCCTTTGATACAGCCAGCTTGCAAAAAGCCTCTGCCATACTCGATATGGGCACTGGAACTACCAATTTCCGAGATGGACTTAGCACAAATTCGGGATCCTCAAGCGAACATCTCAGCGCGTCGCTAGGACTGACGGTTGGATACCCGTTTCTCAATGCTAGTGTGACAGGCCAGTTTGATCGGAATCTTCTCCAAAACTCGCAGGTACGACCTTTCTGCTTTCTTGACCCATACACTCGATATTGTCAGTAGTTTTGCGGCTGAGCTAATTTGCGGAAAGGGCATATGTGCTTCCCGAAATATGTCTTGCCGTCAGGGTTGCATAATACTCCAGACAACGCCACGTCTATCAAATGAGGCTCTAAACCTACTTCGAGTAAAGGGTCCAAAGCATTTCCAAGACATTTATGGGGACTTCTATGTTTGCGGTTATGAACTGGGTGCCGATAGTGGGGCGTCTCTAACAGTGAATACCAAATCATCAAGTGTTTCTGAGACGTTGATTCTCACTGTTGCTGTCAAGGTTTTGTTTTTCGAAGAGAGCATATCAACATCAAGAACGACAACAAACCACGAATCTTCTGCGTCCTTAAATTTTAATGGGTACAGCACATTAGAAAATGATACGAAAGAGTTCAGTGCTCAATTTTCATCCGCAGCAGGACAGGCTGAGATCCAGCGTTTGGCGTCGTCTTACCTCAAACGTGTGGGGTCACTTGATAATCAAGTTCAAGAAGTGCTGCGCGGGTTAGGGTTGGCGGATGGCGGGGACTTGCCGCTGTCACGTTGTGGAGATATCTGCAAATCCGGGCTAGTGGTTCAGCTACTTTTATCGCCGTTTGCTCGGTTAAATGAATTCGCTGGACTGATGAGGAAGGTCTAGTGCTGCAGGGCCAGAATCAATAATGGACATGGAAATATTGAATGGTGACTACTAGTATTACTACTGTACGTATTGTATTGATTGATTGATCGGTTTTGAGCTACCCCTGACCAGCACGATCTACAATATTGTTATACGTGACTTGCGACTTACCGTGTCTAGGCGGCTTAAGTGATCTTTAGTAATGCCCTTTTGTTTTCGCGGCCGCAACCATATCGGTGTCCTGGTTCGAGTTACTTCACCGTTCAATCAGTCACCAACGACCTTCCAGGGCAACAATTCACAAACACTCGAACATTGTTGTCAAAAGTAAAACTATTTCTGGGAACTCTACTTAGCCCAATCAACGTTTACAAGATTGGGTTAGGCGATTGACACTCGCAAAAATGGACTTTTTGGATTCTCCTGCAGTTGATCCCTTGCAATCGCCTTGCGTGTGTGGCTATCGTAGCAAATGCGCTGATGGGCATCCCTTCCATGCGGTTGATCTCCGCGCAGACAACTACGCCAATAAATGTGCTTTGCAATATGCTCTCACTGAAGGAGACGAAGTCGCAGTTGACCATGTGATCGAACTCTGGGAAATAAGAAAGGGTATAGTAGATTCCGCATTCCGCTTTTCTATATCCGAAGTTGACTTTGATAACAGCATACTATCGTGCTGCGGTGATGTTCGAGCAGTGGGACTTACCAAATGCATGGGAGACCAACGTGAAGACTAAGTACAACGAGTTTGGCGATGAAGGGGAGCTTCAAAAACTCCTCGAGGGAAATATTGATGCCGGTCGACTTCTGGATAACTTAGATCTCACCTCGCCGGTCGGTGTATCAATATCTGCGGTAATAGAACCCAATTCGAATAGAAAGCAAAGGAAGTTATCCGAGCACATCAAAGTTGGTAAACATTGGTGGTGGTCAACGAAGCCATCGGAGACGGTACGTACAGTGCGCAGTTCTACATTCGGGTCATACTAAACTCGACTTTAGCTGGCACTTCTGGATGATATCAGCTGGATCTTCAATCAGCCTGCCAATCTTGTCAAGATTGAGAAGAAATTCAACCTTTTTAAGCATATATTCCTTGACGCAAAGGACTATCCGACGGCAAGGGGAGCTGGCTTTAAAGACTACCTCATACAAATAGGGCACATAGTCGATAAGAAACAAAAGAACGATGTAGAAGGCGATGCAATCGTGGATGAAGAGACAGCAGCTGCTAAGACGAAGCAGCGATATGCAACGGAATTTGAGGACTTCACGGAGGAAGAGAAGACAGAGGTCGCGCGGTGGCTTGCTGGCGAGGAACAAAAGTTACCAAATCAAAAGCCTCCGGCTGGACCACCTGTAAGAGCTCGCATGAGATACTACTACGCTGCGTTCAAGCCTTATCGCGCCGTTTTACTCGATTTCCTCCTGAGACGAACCATAGAGACCAAGAACCTCATGTATTGGGCAATCAGGCGAATCCTGATAGACAACAATCTTGCTTTCATGAAAGAAGCCTCTGGAGAAGCCAGTAACTTTTCAGTTGCTGCTGAAGTTTTCGGGGATGAAAAGGAGATTATCAAATTTTTTGGCGCCATTGAGCCATGTCTGGGAGGCAAAAAGAAACCACAACCCAAGAAAGATGACAACGAGCAGAACCGGATCCCGAATAAGCCCACAACGCCTCTGATAAACACACAGAAGGCAATGGAAGAGGAGATGTCGCAAAGCCCCCATCTGAACAATTTGGGCTCCAAGCATAGCTCTCCAGCTTTGTTACGACAAAGCTCAAAAGACTTGGTTCAAAGCAACTTGAGTTCAAAGCACAATACTAACGGGCAAATTAAAGAAAAAAAAGTGAGGGCGGCCAGAAAACAGTCAAACAGCTTGACGACCAAGAAAATTCCGCATCCAAACACTGCAACCAAACTTCCGTACAAATCCCCGGAGTACAAAGAGTGGCTTCGAGACGTAGAAAGGAGGGAGGAGCTGGATAGAGCTATCCAAGATAAACCCCTGGGCAATAAGAGGCAAGCCGGGCTCACCCAGAGCATATCGCCAGAGGAGCGCAATGCTACGCAAAAGAAAAAGTTCAATATTAATAATCTCGAATCTCTACGGTGATTAGAACTAGTAGAGGGATTTTCAACTGCTAGCTTCTAAAGCGCACGTTCCTACTTCATCGCACTTGATGCTAGAAACATTCAATATCATATCTCATGTCAATAGATCTACCAAATATGAGAATCTTAAATCGTGTTGTCGTCGTCCATTATCACAATTTTCATGGTGAATCCAGCGAGACTAAACGCTTCCAATACTGCCCGTATATTATGGTAAGCGAATCAAGAGTCGAGGTGGAATGCATCACAAGCCCTCTTTGACAAGTCTAACGCACGGTTTCAAAGATCCGTGTTCTGAGCTAACACAGCTGAAAGTCTAGGTGTCTGAGTGTTCATTGAATCGATAGTGCCGGGTCACTCAGCTGGTCGTCCCCTGTATTCGTCCCTTGTATGTGGCTTGAGCTGTTCGGGACATCCCGCTTTCAGATCGCTAGAGTCCGCTGTTTTTGGACTACGTCTTGTTCGTCACTACCCATCCCACTTGTAAAATCGCGGTTCCCAATTCATTGACTTGACTTTACTTACGCCATTCGACCGTGGACAGCTTACGCTCCCTTTTATTTTTGTTCATTACAGCGTTGGAAACACGCAAATTCCACAAATTCTGGATCAGAAATGTCTACAACAGCTGCCACCAGGCCAGTTGAAGTCTACCAAAGCAATAAGGTTGATGCGAACAGCGGGTTCATTTATGACTTCACCAGTAAGAACGAAGTCGAAAGTTTGGGACTAGAGATGGAAAGACAGCGACAGTCTAAGATCCGGAACGACCAAATCGCAGAAGCTGAGCGACAGAAAGCTGTAGAAAATGCCGCTGCCTTCAAGCTGCTACAAGAACTCAAGGGCACTCAAGAGCAAAAGATAACTGCTCAAGAAACAAAGTTAAATACACAAGAACAAAAGATATCTGCACATCAACAAACGATATCTGCAAATCAGCAAACAATATCTAAGCATCTAGAAACTATATCGAGTAATCAGCAGACAATATCAAGCCATGAGCGCAAGATTGAGGAGCTAAGATCCGGGAATTGGGCTCTGCAACAGAGAGCCGAGAACGCAGAAAAGCCTCTTCCAGAAAACAACAACCTCGATCAAGGATGTCATGGCAGAGATGTTTACTTTATTCAGCTTCCTAGTGGAGTTGCTGTGGATGTCAATGCAGGTCCGTTTTCCCGCTAAGTGTATCATGTTGGTAATGTGACCATACGTACTAATCCACTGCTAGGTGAAGGCGGTGGTTATTCTGCTTCATGGCCATTCAGCATTGGAAATCCTTGTCAGAAACTAAGATTGGAGAAGACGAGCCCAAGCGATCGTGCTAGCTCGTGGACTATTCGAGGTCATCATGGCTTCTTAGAGTACCGGAAGGACGAAGGTGGCGACTACGTTTACAACAACCACAATAGGAGGACCGACAGTAGCCAAAAGTGGCAAGAATGGAATATCTGCAGGTCTGGAGATGGTTATCAGTATGTTAGCCAGAACGCCTCCGCCATTTTGCCAACCCAGATAATCAATCTGATTTTGACATGTACGCAGAATCGAGAACACGCAATTTGGAAGAGCTTTTGATATGACAAACCCCACAGAGGCCAGTGCTAAGTGCGTGACCATCAACCCTTACCCACTCTGGCAAACAAACTGAATACTGAACAAAACGTCCAGGAAAGCACTTCGAGGATATTACAAAAGCAATGACGCCAACCAAAAGTTCGCCATCGTGATAACTTGACGATTTTATGAAGGGCTATACCGTACATGTGGAGTCTAAAAGATGAGACGTGTTGATAACGATAGCGATAGCTTGTATTCGGGAACTGTCTTCAGTAATCGTAAAAGTCGGAAAGTGGAGATAGGATTTAGCATGGAGCAAACAAAAGGTCGATTGAAAGTTGCCTACTTCCTCTGTCGATAATGTCAACCCTCAGCCCTACTTGTGAGCAAATTTGACTCCACACTAGAAAATGCAATTCCATTCAAGCCTGACAGTGCTATCTCTATCGACAAGATTGTGCAGGGAAGCGACGATTAAGGTGTTCCAAAGCTCATTGGCACATTCGCTGCAGGGTTGCTAGGGCCATGCAACGATTAAAACAGCGACGGTCAGCATTATGTTACCTGCTACTACGGCTCGAACCATACAGCTGATGCTTGCAAGAATGCCATAATTTGAAGCAAGTGTGGGAGTTGAAGCGGTCAGGATCAGGCTTGAAGACTCATCTATCCCGACTCTGTGAGCAATAAGCAAACGAGCCAAGCGTCCACTACAGATCTATATATTCAGCAGTGTAACATCTCTCCCGCCCCGTGAGCTGAACTTTGAGGCTCTGCTCGGTGATCATGATACCTTTTTAACTGATTAGAAATGCTATAGTGGCGTGGGGGTGAAGCTGCCTACTAGCGTCCCGGATTGCAGCAGGAAGAAATAGACGAGTGGATATTATGAGATATGACTTACGCCCCAGGAATTTTGCTTGCTGGGTCGAGATCAAAGGCAGCGCATAAGGCTGAGATTGGCCTACCCGGGTGGCGAGCGACTTGGTACTGATTGACGCAGGAGGAGATTTCGTTTGTCTTGAGCGAAAAAGAGTAACCGTGCTAAACGCATTGAGGCATTAGACATGAACTGACACAAACTTCGATAAGAAAGGATTCTTGAGGAATGAGAAACCTGTGTAAGCCAAATTTGTGGTTTTCGACCAGACAAGCGAGAAGAGGCCCGGAAGGCCTCCAAGGCGTACCTGCGTGTACGCCCGTTCTCTATGAAGACTTGACAACTATGACGATGTCAAGCTAACCATGTAAACTTTTTGCCATGATGTAAACAAACTGTCTCCTAACTACGCCCTGGAGCAACGAGACGGTCAAACGAGAAGTGGGCTTCACAAACAATAGCAATGTAGGAGCACTTGAAAACATTCTCACAACGATACACTTGTATCACTTGAAAATTGAAGATTACAAGGCCGCTTGTCGGGCTGGAGGGGTGAAGGCGTCTTTTGCTAGTTAAGACACTGACTATATCGATCTAAAAGGTACAAGAATATTTGTTGTACACCACCCAAATGCAGTCTATGCCCCATTTTATGCTGCCTCCTGTCTCTCCTATATGTACAAAGATCATCTATCGCATCACATCTATACATTAATTTGTGGTCCGTTTATTGCATACGCGGAGAGATCAGAGATATCGCTTTTCGATCTGCTCCTCGTATGTCTGGATCTGATCTCCAACCTCGAAGTCGCTCCAGTTCTCAAACGATATACCACACTCTGTGTTCTTCCTCATTTCCATAACGTCTCGCTTGACGTTCTTTAGCGTAAGCATAGCACCTATATAGTGTTAGTACATATTCCAAATCGAGGAACAATTATTTCTGAAAAGAACTCACCATCAAAGACCTTCTCGCCACTCCTCAGAACCCTAACCTTGGCATTCTTTGCCACTGTTCCATTCCTGACTTTACACCCTGCGACGTTCTTGACTTTGCGCCCTTTAACGTTGATTGAGAATATTTGAGCAATCTCTGCCTCGCCAATTACCCTTTGAGTGATGAGAGGAGGAAGGTGTTTCGACAATTCGGCTTTGACCTGGTCAACTAGGCGATAGATTACGTTCTGATCAATGATGGTGACCTTCGCGGCCTCGGCAGCTCGGGCTATGTGAGGGTCTATTTCATTGTTGAAATTTATAACATGACCCTTTGCAGCAGACGCATGCTCGATATCGAATTCGGACAGCTGGCCAACACCGGAGCGCAGGATGTACGGGTGAACTTCTTTGTTGCCCATTGTAGCGATACTGTCAACGACTGCTTCGACGGAGCCACTAACGTCGCCCTTGACGATGAAGTAGACTTCTTTCGGACCACCAACCTTTTGCTCAGGCAGTTCAAATTCTACGCCTTCCGCGGCGGCTTTCGCTTCAAACTTCTCGCGTTCTTTCTTCTCAGACTCGATCTTACGATACTCGTTGATGGCTTCCATATCCTCAGCCATCTTGTTGCGCTCTTCTTTCTCGAGTCGATAATCTACAACGCTTTTGGCCTTGCCCTCGTCTGGCGCTTGAAGTACTTCGTCGCCGGCAAGTGGTTGTTCACGCCACCCATCAATTTCGACCGGCATACCCGGACCAGCTTCCTCAACATCCATACCAGCTTCATTTCGCAGACAGCGGATTCGAGCCCATGTATTACCTGCAACAATAAAGTCGCCTGGGCGCATTGTGCCTCGACGGACAAGCACAGTTGCACACTTGCCCATAGATTTGATGCTTGCCTCAATGACCCATCCTTCAGCTTGACATTCCTGGTCGGCTCTCATATCGAGGATATCGGATAAAGCTACGGCGGCTTCTTCAAGCTCTTCCATACCCTGGCCTGTCTTACCACTGACACAGATGACCTGAGTGTCTCCACCGTAGTCTTCCACATCGACTCCGTGACGAGCAAGATCTTGCTTGACTTTCTCAATGTTGGAATCCTCTTTGTCAATCTTATTGATAGCTACAATGATCGGCACCTTTGCGGCTTTGGCATGACTAATAGCTTCGATGGTCTGCGGTTTAACGCTATCATCTGCTGCTACCACCAAGATGACGATATCTGTAACGTTGGCACCTCTCTGACGCATGCTTAAAAACGCCGCGTGCCCTGGCGTATCAAGGAAGGTAATTGTCTTTCCCGAAGGCATTGGCACAGAGAAAGCTCCAATATGTTGAGTAATACCACCGTGTTCGGTCGCAGCAACAGACGACTTTCGCAGGTAATCGAGAAGTGTTGTTTTCCCGTGGTCTACATGACCCATGATTGTGACAACTGGAGGTCGTGTGGGGTACATGGAGGTGTCTTCGGGGACTTCTGCCGCCTTGAGATCTTCGGAGTCGCCACGATCGATTATGGGCTCGTAGTTGTACTCGATTGCGATGAGTCCCGCGTTCTCGCCGTTCAGAATAAAATCATGGTTTATGTCCTCGAAACCTAACTCCAGCATTTTGGACACAAAATCCTCTTGCCGGACTCTTAACGCGATAGCAAGATTTGAGACTGAAATGAATTCAGGAAGCATTATAGGAACAGGTTTCTTTAATGCTTTTTCAGCCCTCCTCTCCTTCCTAATTTCGGCGCGCAAAAGAGCTTCTTCTCGTGCGGCGTCTGCAGCTTCGTTGTCTTCGTCTCCCCCGGCGAACTGCTGACGTCTTCTTGCCTTGTCTCTATCCTTGCCCTTTGGCATTTTGCCATACTCGGGCTGAGAGGTTTCCAGTTTACCCTTAGCTTTCTTCTTCTTCTTTTCACGAGATGGTCGAAGCTCCTCCTCTTCTTCCTCGACGCCCTTCTTGGTCTGAGATGCATCCTGCACAACAGAGAAGCTGGAATTCTTTTCTGCGGGTCTAGACTCATCCATGGTAGAATCAAACTGGATTTGACCCGGTACGCTGGGACTATAATTCACCGATTCATTTGCTGGGAGGCTATCGTTCTTGCCGCGAAATGCCTCATACTGTCTCATGGGCTCCGGTGCTTGCTGGTTTCCATTCGCACCCAGTGGAGGCCTTGATCCTAAGGGAGTATAACGAGCAAACCTAGAGTGCGCTTCCCTTTGAGCACGAGCTTCGGTAAAGACACGGTCCCGCGGTCGGATTGGATCTGGCGATTGATTTACGTTCTCCTCTCCCTTTCTCTCCTCTCCCTTTCTCTCTTCTCCCTTTCTCTCTTCTCCCTTTCTTTTCAATTGGCCCCACGCAAAATTGTCGTTGTCTTGCTGTGATCTCCCCCATTTTGGTGCACTATATTCCCCATCACCCATGACATGACGAGCTGGTCTGCTTGTACGAGAGCTACCATCTGTAGCGTTCCCTTCCCGCGTTCTTCGCATGCCTTCTTCTTGTCTCGCTCTTGTGCGGAAAAGGCCAGTTTTTGCAGTCTCCATTTGTTGCGCTTCTGTACGAGGTGTGAAAATAGGCCGTCCAGCTCGATTTGACTCTGGCCCCCGCGCCTGGATGTCTACTATCGGTGGCCTTTCCTTTGCGGCCTTTTCCAGCATGAGATCTCTAGCTCGTTGCTCATGTGGCAAAAGTCCCACAGGTTGAGGAGGTTGATTCGGTCGTTCGGTCGTTTCTCCTGGAGAAACTGGGATACCACCAACACTAGATCTTCCCCAATTCCCCGATGGCATACCAACACGGCCTGCTATGGGACCTCGTCCCCAGGCGGGAGGTGTTCCTGTCCCAGGTCCAGATCCGTTGCCTCGGCCAATGCCGACTGCAGGACGCCCCCAACTTGCAAATTGTGGGCGTGAGTTTCCAGCATTCTTGTCTTCTCGTAGGGCTGCCCCTTCACTCGGAGGTCGGGAGGCTGGTCTGGAAGATTGGAGGAACCGACATTGTACATGCGATGGGCGGCGACTTTGTCCGAGTCGATGCGCACATAATGCGCATACAGATGGACTCGTTGAATCCTAGACATTAATGGATTAACACAGAGTAACAACTCAACAGCGCCTTGTACTTACCTGTAATAAGCTTCTACCCCTCATCGCCGATACATTGGGAAACAACGATACCTAGAGTTGAGGATCCAGAATTTTGAGGATTTTATATGGTAGCCTAGTCGTGCCAAACGCGCTACTTCCGATGTGTTTTGTACATACGAAAAAAGTTGGGACCGCGCGATTATCAGCGATATCAGACGAGCATTCCGAACCAGAAAGGCATACAATGCCTCCTAAGTTGAAGGCCCGAGCCTTCAAATCGAAGCCCAAGAACAGCTCGAATTCACTGCCAACTCCTTCCCGAGACCAGCCACCAAAACCATTTGCGCGAGTCTCAAACGCCCTCCAACCGTTCCTCACGTCTTTAGACAAGAATCATGTATACATTACTTCCATCGATTCGCATCCGAAAGACTTCAAAAAAAAGATCTTTCTTGTGCCAGTCATGATGAATCTCATAATCGTTGCTGCGATCATATATCGAATTTCTACCATTGGACCTTACTACATGAAAATCTGCTACTCCCTAATGGGCAACAAGAACGAAACAACAATGAATACCCGGCGAATGTCTACAGAAGACCTAACATCTGAGATCTTGAGAAGGACGGGTACCTTTATGCTAGATTTGTTGATTTATTCATTCGTTTGGCCTTGGCCCAAGGCGTTCTTCTTGGGGCAGAAAATTGGCAGTCCTATTACATGGAGGACGATTGTAGGATTTCGTGAGAGAGAGATTGTGGTTAGGAAGAGTAGGAAATGGTTCTTACCGGGGACAGATGTGCTCGAGGAGGGCAAAGAGCAAGATCTGCTATTTGGGGTCGTCGGGTTAGCTACAGAGCCAATGTGGATGAGTGAAAAGACCGGATACCTAATGCTTAATAAAGAATGGGATTTGGATTGGAAAGCAATTGTTGCTGCTACGAAGATGGTTGACAATACTACCATGAAGCTGGATGATTTCAAAACAACGATATTGGTTCACAACGAAGAGTATGGCTGGTTAACTATCATATCCGCGGAGGCAGGTGGTAGTTTAATGGAGGAGGAAGGCAGAAGAAAGATTGTTGCGTTTAAGGACGAATTAACCGCCATGGGAAAAGAAAAACTATTCTTTCGGTGGATTGAGATTGTTCAATATGAATCTTCACGGCCTGGAGGATTTGGACCCGAACGACAACAGCAAACAATGGTCAAGGCCAGGGAATTATTCGAGACCAACGGGGTGGATTTTGATAAATTCTGGGAGAAAGTAGGGGGCATGAAAGGGATGCCCGGCATGGACGAGATGTAATTCAATTGAACTTCCGCGCCACTCAACCGGACTTGTGTCCACCACCAGAGAACAGACAACAGCTCTCGATTGTCAGTGGCTGGGATCTGCTCGCGTGGGAGCATTAACATAGATCTTCCCTCTGTTCAAACAGTAAGCAATGCCGCTATCTCCAAGTGACAAGACATGATGATGTCGAGCTGATAGCGATGAACTAGAGCCCTAAACTCGTAGAAGTCCATTTCGTTCACAGTAGGTACCTATCTAGGTACTGCTTTCATATTCGACACGTGACATAGTCCCAACTCTAAAACGACATCCCCTCATCTACTTGAGGTCGGTCAAATTAATGAACTGATTGTCATCATTCATCAGATCGTCATACATACAGCCAGCGACTTGAATTATGTCCAAGAACTAAATTTCAACAACAATATACGACTCGAAATATATACAAAACGAAGATCTCAACAAGTTTGTTCTGTACTGAAAATAGTTGAACAAATCCAACGAATCTAGCCATAGCAGCAATTCATGAACTGAGTCTATGACCATGCGCTGATTATGATCTCAGCAGCTTTCTCGGCAATGCCGTATACAGCCGTCTGCATGTGTGTGCTTGGGATTAGTGGCATGATTGATGCATCAACAACTCTCAGACCTTCGACACCATATACCTGAAGCTCCGGGTCTACAACACCACCAGCGCTCTCTGGCAACATAGCACAGGTACCTACTGGGTGATAGATGCTGAGGGTGGTGTTCTTAGCAAATTCTTCCCATTGAGCGTCGGTTTGAACGGCAGATCCGGGCTCATACTCAGCAGTCCAGATATTCGACATGGGATTCGTCATGGCGATTTGACGATTGAACTTAGCGGCGGCAGTGACTGCGGCAAGATCATATGGATTCGAAAGATATCTAGGGTCGATGGTCGGAATGACACTGATGTTGGTTGATGAGATGTGTACATTTCCTCGAGAGAATGGGTGTTGAATCGCTGCTATGAGAGTGAAGAAGCCTTGGGTATAGAGAGTCGCATTGACTGCTGGGTATCCTTTGACACCAGTGTACCCATCCGAGAAAATGATTTCGAGTTGAGGGACAGTGGTGGATTCGTTAACAAGGTGCGAGAGTTTTATCTGGTCGATCTGCGAGGAGAGATTGGTGTTCGCTTGGGCAAGACTCAACATTGAAGCACCTGTCTCCTTGGATACAGTATTCCAGTTGAAGTAGGCATACCCACTGCCAGTGTAATCCCAAAGCGACGTCTCGTTGGCATTGTACAGAGCGAGTTGCTCGGCGGCATATGTTGTGTTCCACCGGAGAACATCGAAGGAAAGGTATTCCGGTTTCAATTGATACGAGTTTTGAATGCGGACGTGATCCTGGAGATTCTCACCGACGTTAGGGTTGTGGTAGACAGTGCCGTTGATTCCTGCTGCGCTCAAGACTTCTCGGCTACCAATACCAGACAACTCGAGAATTCCAGGCGATTGGAGGGTTCCAGCGGAGAGGATGACCTCCTTACCGGCACATATGGAACGTCCATCCTGCAATTTAATACCAGTTGCGATTTTGTTTGCGCTGAAGTTGATCTTTGCCACACGAGTATCGGTCCAGATAACCAGGTTGGGTTTGGAAAGCTCCAGGTAGGCCGTACTGTACGTACGCGTGTAGTCAGATGGGCGGACGTTGCTTGGCTTCCGGCAGACGCCAGAAGGATTTCCGGCGAGAGATGCATTGTTATCTGGAACGCCAAGGATGTTCATAGTAGGCTTGAAGGTCAATTGATGTTCTGGCAAGATTCTGTTGATGACGGTGTCGACTGGTCCAGTTGTCCCAACACCTTCAGTACCGTCATATTCGTTAGAAGGCTCGAAGGTCTCACATTTCAGCATATTTGAGTACATGCTGTCCCAGTTCCATCCGGGATTTCCAAGTTCCTCCCACGAATCGAAATCGGCAACAGCACCACGATCCCAAGTCATCAAATTCATTGCTGAGCTTCCACCGAGAACTTTTCCTCGACTCATGGAGACTTTTCTGTTGGCATTGAATCCAGACTGTTCCACGGTAGTAAGATTCCAGTCATACCTCGTTCCAATTGTGGAGCCTTTACGTCCTGGAATGGTAATCCTGGGCTCTGTTCGTCCATCTGAACCTGCCTCTACAACCAAGATACATGATTCTGCGAGCGTTTCGCTGAGCCGAGATGCAACAGCAAGACCGGCGGTTCCGCCGCCAATGACAATCTAGAATGTGTTAGAAATATGTTGGGCACGGGTTCTAGACCTCCTTACGAAGTCATAGCTTGTGAGATTGCTCGAGCATCTGTTAAGTGTGACAGCATACACGTTTGACAGGAGAAAGGCGAAACATGCAGCTGCAGACAGGAATCCGGTCGGGAGCGCCATTTCACGAGCTTTTTGACGTTCTACCTTGTGAAGGAGGGTCTCACAGTGCTCAAACAAGGTTCGTGCTGCAAAACGAAGTCGAAGCGGTCGAATACTTCTCGAAGGAAGGATAAATTTCCAACGTAATTACGACTTGCAAGAGCAACACGTGGAATTCAAAAGTAACGACCTCACGTTGTGTATCGACTAAAGAAAAGTGCATCGAGTCCAGCTGTTATACTTCATAACATGTGGGAATTGTAGCAATCTCCGGTATCAATCCACTATTAGAACAGCCCGTATGGCAGTCGTAATCAATCGACTGGAAAGTAGCATTGCACCAACGTCAGAAGAACGGAAGCGACGCCTGGCTATTGGATGCTTCTGGACAAGGCTGGGTTGTTTTCCACTTTGGGGATATTGTCAAGGGTCGTTAATGGCTGAATTGTCATATCATGTGATGAATGAGGGGGTTTTCCACGGCCAAGATATCGAAATCGCTGGAGGGCTGATGGCGTTTTCAAAGAAGCCTTTGAGTCTTCCATGGCGAGGCACTGCGGTCAGTCTCCAGCGCATGATGGCTTCTAGCAAGCGAGGAAATTCGACATGTTTTCGGATGTAGAAGGGACAGCTCCTTTCCTGAAAGACTCTGTGAGGTAGCTCTCACGACAGACGAGCGTTTGAATCGTCTTTGAAGGTCCGATACTCGGTGTGACTGTACATTCAGACGAGTGCCTCGAAATCTTCAAAGTCCAAAGACCGAGTAGTGGCCGTGTACTACGGTCCGCGCCGAACGCGCCACTTGATAGCAAGATACTTCGAAGTACTTCGTACTGTAGCTGCCGCTGCTCCACCGGTGGGGTTGTGCTCTGACCAACCGTCATATCTATCAATTGCTTCAATCTAAAATCATGCAGATGGTGTGCAGCAAAACTAGCTAGGTTTTCGAGGTTTATCACAGACTCTTTGCTGGTGTACCCGAAGGGACTTCTTTTCTTTCTTGTGCCTTCAATGACATGCAGATACTTTTTATCGTACTCGCGTCTCCTTTTTCTTGGGATTTTGCCGCCAACCCCCATCCGTGTACTAGTTCGCTTCGCAGTAAAATAGAGATAACCGCAAATGGTGTCTTAACGCCGCTCTGCTTAGCAACTTGCGCAACTTTTTGCAATCTTGTGTTGTCCAAGTTAGCAAAGATGGAGTGAATTGCGGAGAGGAATATGTAGCGCCGCGCGCACCAATCACTACCGCTCTAACTACGGCGATTACCCTTCTTTTTCAGGCAACTTCCTTGTGCTTCAAAATAGACAAGACAAGTACGGAGCGGCTAGGCTTACCTTGTTGGCTCGTATTTGCGGATGCTTATACTGTAATAAAGGTTAAATCTGTGGGCCTGATACAGGGTGTAGAACAGGGGATTTTAAAGGGGCAGTCAGGCCAAATTCCCCCCTGCTACATACCCTGCCAGATTTAACCTTTATTACGCCTGGGACGAAGTTGAATGGAAAAGACCCTGGATTCTGCGTCGGGGCGTCATCCACATTGCTCAATCTCGCCTTGTCTTCTACTTCAAGTACTATAAGATATTTCACAAGCCAGCGTTGTTTTCCCGCCAATTGTCTCATCTGTAGCGACAAGAAGATAATCGGAAGATTTAAGGTTTCCCCATGTTTTTCTATTACTCTCAAAGATACTCCGGTATAGAGGGCGGGAGGGCCGAGGAGATCATCCGAAGCACCTTATTAAAAGGGTCTTTCAAGGGTCGCGACGACGTTTTGTCAAGGCTTGAGATACTTTACAACCAGCATCATCCTTTCTTACTTGCAATGAACCATCAATCGTATTGATAATCGGAGTTTCTGCTTTATCGTCCGCGTTAGATCGACGCGCCATCGTTATTGCTTCTTTTGGAGATATAGAACGGCCACTACCAAAATGGCATCGATGGCAACTGCAGACTACATTCCTCCCGATGAGTCCAAGGGGCCAACCCTACTCGTTTTGACTCGTATATTGACGGTCTTAACCGTCGCTACGACTTTGCTTCGCCTATATGCAAGATATGAGCGCAAACTCATGGGATGGGTACGTAAGATATCCAGAAATAGTCTTATATCCTGTAATAAGTCTATGTGCGACGCGTGTTGATAGTGTTACTAAAACACGCACATTCACTTGAACATTCTAACAATTTATCTAATAGGACGACTGGACTATTGAGATATGCATGCTCCTAGCCGTAGCCCGAACGATGATACAAGTAGTATCAGTCAAGCGAGGAAATGGTCGACATCGACCCTACCTGGACGTCACCGATTATCAATACGTCAACTTTCTCACATGGATGACTCAAATCTTTCTATCCATCACCATTTGTCTTCTCAAATGCTCCATCTGCTTGTTCATTTTACGTATCAAAGACACGAAGTTGTTGAAGTATTGTCTCTGGGTCATGATGGGCGGTTTGGTAGCTACGAATGCGCTGCCGTTGTTGGTCTTGCTGGCTGAGTGTGATCCTGTCAAGAAACATTAGATTCCTGCTACCTCGGGGAAGTGTTGGAACACTAAAGTGCGAATTTATAGCATTTATCTGCAAGTCGGTATGTCACTTCTACCTCTAATTCGTCTCCCGCTCGCCCGGAACATCCCTTCTCCAAGAATACTCCCACTATACTAACATAAATCCTCCAGCCTATTCCGTCGTGACCGATTTGATCTGTTCTTTCCTCCCAGCCGTCGTCCTCTGGAAAGCGCGCATAAAACTCAACCTCAAAATCGCCATTTCAGGCCTAATGTCCCTCGGTCTCCTCGCCACAATCTGTGCCGTCGTCCGCGCCACCTCCTTAGGATCCGTAACCACCGACCTCTCCTACGACTACTGCGTCGTCATTGATTCTGTCTGCGTTTTGTTTAGCGATTTTAAAAGCGCATGGTGCTTTGAAGTAGATTATGTGTTAAATTATGGTTGAACGACCGGTATGACGGTATGGAAAGCAGAATTGCGATTTAGGATCGAGGTTATCCCAACGCAAGATACGACGCAGACGCCCAAGAGAGGGAATAATATTTCCGCAGGGACAAGAGCAAGGTGGCTGGAACAGAAGCGTGATAAGGTAGGCCTTGCCCTACTCCCAAGGATGCTTTTGCAAGACCTTGTCTGATACAACGTTTTAGCAGAGTAGGCCTCAATTTATGGAGGTGGCAAAAAGAGATTCGTGTGCAAACTAGCTAACCAGTGCGATCAGTGTGACTATATTATGATGAATTAGATACCCATATTACGCAAACCCATATCTGCAAATCCTCCAGACTGCATCGCCGTGGGAATCTTCCCAACATGATATCTTAGCGGCTGAACCTCTGCCTATAGTATTGCAATGTGCTCTATGACGCCGAGGTTCATCGTGATCGCTTCAAAATATAGTAGTTTGTTAGAGGACATTTGCAAAGACAGCAATTGAGCTGTTCTTTTCCTCGCATAGACTCAAAGTATCTGGACAGGGAGGCGGGAAGAACATATTAAGGATATGAATATTACCAAGGGTCCCTACGGAGGTTCCGGGGTCCGTAAATACGGTAAGCTCTACCGTAAATCTCATAGAGTTGTTAACTATCTTTACGGTAGCGCTTACTATATATATTATAGTGTTTTTGTCCGTCTTTACGGAGTAATTTAAGCAAATCCTATAAATATAGTAACTAAAATCGGGTATAAAAGTGCTACTTCTCTATAAAGATAGAGTCTATCTTTATAGAGAGGATAATAGTAAAGATAGAATCAATTTGTCTACAAATATTTTATAATTCTTATATAATTCGACCTACTTATACTCTACATATCGTCAAACACGCCTCTATCGCACCTTAAGCTTATCCCTCCCCTCCCTTACCCCTTACCCCTTTACCTACCCCTTTACCCTTCCTTACCCCTTTACCCTTCCTTACCCCTTTACCCTCCCTTACTCCTAACCCTACCGACCTCGCTGTCGCCTACCTCGCTGTCGCTAACCTGAGGGGAGGGAATAGGAGTACTTACGGTTTGTAAAGAGAGGAAGAGAAGAGCGAGTGTACTTACGATTTTTTAAGGAAGAGAGGAAGAGAGGAAGAGAGGAAGAGAGGAAGAGAGGAAGAGAAGAGCGTACTTACGATTTGTGAGGAAGGAGAGTGTACTTACGATTTTTTAAGGAAGAGAGGAGGAAGAGAGGAGGAAGAGAGGAGGAAGAGAGGAGGAAGAGAGGAGGAAGAGAGGAAGAGAGGAGGAAGAGAGGAGGAAGAGAGGAAGAAGAGAGGAAGAGAGGAAGAGAGGAAGAAATAAGGTGAGGAAGAGCGGAAGAGCGGGAGCGAAAAGTCTGAAATCAGGGTTGTAGGGGTTAGTTTTAAAATAATCTATAAATACTAATATTCTATAACTAATTGTACAACTCGAAAAGAGTGCCGGAACGAGAATATAGTAGACAGTACCGTAATTACGGGATTTAATCCATGAATAGTGTATGCCTGCCTATATAAACGGACCCGTAACCTCCGTAGGGGTACATGTGAGACTTCCTCTTTCGCATGTCAGATCACGATATAATAATATTTTGGTCAATATTAAGGTTCGTCTGCTAATGGCAGAAGGTTCTATTACGTCCTTTTACGTAGACTAAGTTCGCCGTCTGTATCTCTATATGTATAGATCTGTTCTATAAGCAGTCTGAAGCAGACTAGAAACATTTTTACTGCGAACTTGCTAGCAGTGTATTTACAAACTACTCAAACTACTCAACTCAACTCAAACTACTTAATAAGTTGAGTTGAGTTGAGTTGAGTAGTATAGTACCTTGAGTTGAGTTGAGTTGAGTTGAGTAGTAAAAATTAG
>QYAH01000248.1:0-34389 GCA_003988945.1 Chaetoscypha palmicola | reverse complement strand
ATTATTTAATTACTATAACGACTTTAGTCTCTAAACTAAAGAACCCACGTGACCTTCTATCTTACTACCGATTATAACCT
Source organism: Chaetoscypha palmicola (assembly GCA_003988945.1). NCBI lineage: Eukaryota > Fungi > Ascomycota > Leotiomycetes > Helotiales > Helotiaceae > Chaetoscypha > Chaetoscypha palmicola. The sequence goes on along the minus strand of QYAH01000248.1, from coordinate 34,309 downwards.
TACGACTTAAACACTATCCTAAGGGATAGAGAGAAGTAGAATCGTTATATATAGTCGCCGCGTTTATTATTAACTACTCTTATTAATAATAGATATGTTTACTACCTAATTCTCTTACCCTCTAATCTATAAAGTCTTTAAACGAAGAGAATATTATTAGCTAGGTCCTATAGAAGTACTACGTAAAGGGGGCCTATTATGCTTCGAAGATGTACACCTGACGTAAGTAATACATCCCTAGAGAAGGAATAAGAGTTACTAGACTCCCCCTCCTGGGACAAGCCATCGTCATGTTTATTATTAGGTATTGAATTTCATTATTAGGTATTGAATGCGGTGTGTACTCCGTACTTTAAATCGACCTATACGTAAGTACCCATCACACAGCAGATCTCTCTTTCCCACATGCTAGCGCCACCAAAAGAACACGGTCCCGATCGGGTCTAGCGACGGGCAAAATGGAAGATTCGAAAATGCCAGGTTCCAAGGTTTAGGGAAGGCGGCGAGGCGTCGTCCATCGCGGGACCCTGCATATCCAGGCCAGGTTTGTGGCCGTTTGTCGCCTGACGCACCTCCGCTCGCCAGGTGTGAACCTTGGAACTGGAACTGGAACCTTCACTTTCGTACCACCAGTACCAGGGGAATTGAGAACTACATCTCCTCTCGAGGAAACGATAACAACGTCACCTTCTCTTCCATTCGTTCAACCCTTTTCCACAAAATTGAAATTGTACATATTGGGACAGACACATACGCGTGGCATTTAGGCAACCTACTCCGTACTGTACTGTACATTCGCTGGTTGCAACTCTTGGTCGACTCTCATCCGGCCAAGCGCATTATTCGCATAGGCCACGCCTCCATCTACCTCAATTGATTCGTTCGTGGGAGGTTGATCGATCATCTTAGACATCAGACTTTCCTTCTTAGAATTTTTGTTTTCAAGATCGCAAAAGAGAAACACCGACTGTAAATATGGATTATTATAAGGGCAACTTGGCTTCCATCGAGACGGCAGGATTGATGCACAAGATGCCTTTCTCTTTGCCATATAGACAACACGCCCACCCACCGTTCTGGAAAACACCAAGTTCGAAGGCGAAGTAAGTCCAGCCATTTTATTCGCCCCATTTCTGTATCCATCAACTTGAGCTAATTCGAATTTTGCAGTTTTTGCGAAGAGGCACGTTGTTCAACTCGCCTATGGCCATGGCTGATGAGACATGAACAACCTGGAAGCAATACTGATAGCGATGAATAGGACTATATCATCACCACGTACATCGCGGAATTCGTCAACACATTGACGAATCTGATCTACAGTAAGTCCTCTGGTTCTTATGGCTATCATCCCATGTTGTCATTCCATGGCTTCATTGATCACAGGCACGATTCATATACCCCCGCGTGATGTTTCCATACTTCGTTACGTGTCGGTATCACTATCTTGCCCGAGTGGTTCTGCAAATCTGCTAGCCTTGAAGAGAAATCACTCAATCAGTGTTGTCTGTTAATCGACGGAATACAAGATTGACATGTTACTCACAGTCTTTTACGCTTATCATGGGATCAAAAATAATTCGAATCGCCCTGATGCAATCCTGAGAAATCTCCCCTACTTGGGTATAGCGGCTGTAGGATTAGGCTCGGGTATATTTCATGCCACAATGAAGAACTACACACAATGGGGTAAGCTGTGCAAAATTCTTATAGTTTGGATTGTGTTAATGTATATCAGGTGACGATCTCTCCATGCTTGTAGCAACAGCAACAGTCATCCATCGAGTCTTCACTTTCGACAAGTCCTTAACTTATACAGTCGTCCATGGTGCAATCCTTACTAGTATAATGGCAGTCTTCAGTACTTGGCATTGTATTACTGACGAACTCATCATGCATTCTGTCCTCTTTGGTAAGTTCATATCGCATAGCGAATCTTAGCGAAGACACACTAACAGGAAAATCTTTAGGTATTATGGTTGTGATCGTTGGTATCAAGACACGTTCTATCACCAAAGCCCGCGTTACGGATCCAATCGTGCAAAAAGATGTCCAGTTGCTCACGTCATGGGGTGCTCGTCAGTCCTTCCCTTCTCACAACCCCTACCCACGATTTTGTATCTAATCTTCAGCAGTTATTTTCATCGTGGGCTTCGCTATCTGGAACGTAGACAACGCTATGTGCGGTACTCTAACAGCAGCAAAACGTCTGATTGGCATGCCTTGGTCTTTTGCCTTGGAATTGCACGGCTGGTGGCATGTTTTTACCGGGTTTGGCGCTTATATATGTAGATGCTCACCCAATTACCTTTTGAATTCTCTGACTAACACTCTATAGTCATCGCACTCGTCGAATATCTCACCTCCGAAGAAGCAGGTCAGCCTCTTGGCGCGCGTTTCGCATGGCCTGTTGGCTATATCATCACTGGACGTGGTAGCGTGACACTTTCTAACACCACTGGCGCTCTCAAACACGTTAACGAAAACGGGGATTCAAAAACGGAAAATATCAATGGGGCGTTGGATCATGCTAATGGCAATGGTGCTATCAAATTAGCGACTGGGAAGGGAGAGCTCGAGCAGAAGAAAAATTGTTAATTTTAGATTGTTTTGTTAGAGATAGAGTCGCTAAAGTAGCCCGTTGCTATGGGTGTTCTAGTTAGACTTTGGTCTTGTCTGTTGAACGGAAGACACACAGATGTCGTCTTGCTTGAACAGTGGTAGTCACAGAACATACCGAATCCCGAAATTGATGACCAGATCGTCTATTTAAGACATTGACTTGGAGATGTTTTGTGTATCATTCAATTCCGAGGGTCAACCTGTCAAAATCTGGACGTCAATTTAATCAATCAAGAGACGTTGACCGAACTGCACGAATACACTATCGTCTCATCCGATCTGCGATCTTCTCGAGGAGAAGATGACTCGACCGTTCAAGATAGGTGGGTTAGAGGTGGAGCATGGCCGCTTCAAAGTGATCAAGATTCTGAGATCGAGAAGAGACGAAGCAACCGCCTTGCTCTAGAAACTCCGTCCCAGAGTCTCTACATAACCTTGCGATTCCCTAGAGAGACGACTCCAATCGACGTTCGAGAGCAGCTTTGTGATTGGGATTTCGAGGTTGAATTGTACACAGATCCAAATGGTAAGTGCTTTGCGCCATCTAAGCATGGATTGCTCCGGTGCCTAACCTTGGTTATGACATCTCTACAAGACTTGCTGCTACTAAAGTAGAGGTAGCTAGGTTGCACAGCTTGGATCGGGACACGATCTATACCTTGTGGAAGAGCATAGTCGGAGAGTATTGTTCCATGTCCCTCAAGTACGAGACGGATCGGCTACCAGCTTTATCAGGGTTTGCAGCAAAGTTTGCCAAACATCTGCCCCAAGATGAGTTTCTAGCGGGACATTGGAGAGGAGATCTTGTTCAAAGCCTATTTTGGTAGTCCATTCCCATGTGTGAAGCAGGTCGCGGCGGGCGACAAACCGGTGTTCCTTCTTGGTCGTGGGCATCCTTTACGCGAGGCGCAGGCCAACTTCTCAGCTCTTCCGTGGATAGCCTTTCCAAGGAACTGTATAACGACAAAAGAAGGTCCTTACAAGATCGAAAGGATGGTAAAAGCATAACAACAACATATATAAATCACGATTCCTACGAGACCCTCGCCTAGTCGTGGTCTCAGCAACATGTGCGATTATCGGCATGAATCCATACGGTTCTGTATCCGATGGGAAGCTCATTTTGGAAGGTGCTGTATGCTGCATAGACGTTGAGTACAAAATACAATGCCCGGATCTGGAAAACGGAACGAGTGAAAGCATTACGGAAGATGGGAGCGACGCCTACAGAGTGTCCCATGTTCCTCCTAGAATGTCGATTGTAGAAAATATCAATAGTTGTCTGCATGAAGAACAAGGTTGGAGTCAGCCCGACGGACGTCCAAACTATACCATCCGTGGTGGGTCGACTACCTCAAAACTAATCACTATTAACCTCAACATGGAAGCGCGGATATGCGAGAATCATACATCTATTTCATACTCCTTAGAGCCTCCCAAGTCCGTTTCAACATATCCTCTGGAGAGCTGCGAAGGTACTCTTCTATTTGACTCAGGCTTCTCATCACAGACTCCGAAGCACATACCAGGAATCATTGCAAGATACCGCGGAACTCCAATATATCTGCTGTTTCTAGGCATAGAGATTGGAGATTATAACAACTTCGGTGTAGCACAGAGGGCTTTCTCAAATATTGGGATCATTATTCAGCCATCTCCTTGCATTAAGGGCACTTTCGAAAGAATTGGAGTTTGGAACGGTGGTAACCAAGACCTCTTTACGAAGAACTCGGCTATCATGAGAGTTGAAATTGTTTAAGCCAGCGGTGCCTGAAAATAAGGCTAGACAAGATGAAGAAGTACGCGGCTCACAGATTATGGAGATCTGCACAACCGGCTAGGTGTTATACGTAGCAGAACGTCGCACCCACGACCACAACCTCTAGATTTTGGCTACCCAAGATTATGATACCTCACAGCTCTAAACACCAAAACCTTCCAACCTACCACCATATCCTCCGACATCTCAACCACAAATTAACCCCTTTTGGTACTAGTACTACCAGAATCGCAGGTTGATCTCCTTCCCGCCAGAACCCCAATTCCAAATCCACCATCCAACACCCATGTACCCCAGCGCTATAAGAAGCTTCCTCACGATTCGACCAACTAAACTCTTCCTCCAGGCCATAGCTCTCGGACCATTGTCGTATGGGGGATAGATCCAGGTTACTTCGAGGTCGTCGCCCAGGAATGGAGGGGTTGGTGAAGGACTGGTGGGGTGTTTTGACTAGGTGGTGTTGTTAGTGATGCTACGGGGCTTTTTGGGGGAGGGGAGCGGGTTCCATACACTCATGTTTACGAAAGTATGAATTGGTGAGGTGTGTTGAAGCAATGAGGTTGGTGTATGTCGATGTCGACTATCGCGATGATTGTGACAGTGGATGACGAATAGATACAGATGGGTTTTGAAGTCAGGTATGGTAGGTTGTTGGTTGCTGTTGGACATTTGTGGGAAGGACAGTGGCTGTGTGTTGGAAGTCGTGCGGCGTAGACTTGACGTGCATTCGACTTTGTTTCGAGCTTCATCCTCGCAAGCGACCCTACTATCGCCAACTTTTAGATCAAACACATCGGATGTCCCAGTAATGAGCTCTGCTCAATACACCGGGTGGCTGCGCAGATGTTATTTACTGAAGGAATAAGGATACCTTCAATTGTCGTAAAAGTATCGCAGCTGCTTAAGCGAACAAGTAAAACAAACACTAGGCGTCCACGAGTTCAGCTGCAACCATTGAGAAAATGAGAAATCGTTTTCGATCAAACGACTGGTACAATTTCCCATCACTGTCTCGAGACGTGATGGCGTTTTAGTTCGCAAGTAGCCAATTCGTAGCGTTGACTCGGAGTTTGCAGAGCTAGACTTTGAATTGACTGACAAAACTGGTTACTGTCTACCCCAAGCCAGATTTCGAGCAGGAGAGCGAATACTTCCAGCTTCGATCGCCGCTGCTTCATAAGTAAAAGCCCTTCTTATCAGCAACGCTGACTTCATCACCCATCCTCGCTCGCTCAACTCTATCCCTACTAATCCTGTACGAACCTGGTAATACCACCTTATCCTCCTCCATTTTCTGATCCTCACTCTCCGCATCCAACATCAAATCCACAACCGCCCTCGCACAACCCGTCGTATTAGGCATCCCATGCCCCGTATACCCAGCACATATCCAAAGGCCCTTCCCTCCACCTAACCCCAGATCTTCCGTCACCTCTCCGACCCACGGCCGGCCGTCGCGGCTGAAGCCCATTATCCCCGTCCATTCATATGCCGCATTCAATTCCTTCTTTCCCTCCCTCTGCGCGTCACCATCTTCAGGAAAGTCAAGCACATGGTTCAGCTCGTTCCGTAAATAGGAAGCTGCGGAGTTAGATGTATATGAATCATCAGAAACGCCCACGCCGCCGTTGTGGGCGTATTGTCGACCACCACCAAACATCAGCTGCCCGCCATCTGAAGGTGCGCGTTGGATTAAATAGTCGTCTTGGTTTATATCAAGAGTCTTGTCGTGGCCGTTGAATACATAACTCATCTCCAACTTCTTTCCCTCTTGGGGCATAGCAGATGGTGGAGGGACCAAGGCACTCATCTCCCCCTGTACAGGAACGATGAGGTCGCTTATTTCGGGGAGGAGGTGCGAGGTATAGGCATTCGTAGTTAGTATGACATGCTTGGTAGAAATCATGCCGCGAGGTGTATGTACGATCCAGCCAGAATCGTCGGAGAGGCGTTGGAGATGGGTAGCAGGGGTATTAGTCTGGAGGTTGAAATTCTTAGATGTTGTGCTAGAGGTGCCAGTGGGAAAGAGCAAAGATTCCAGGATCCAGCAAACGAGTTTATAGGGCCATAAACTCGCGGCATGTTTCTGCACTATTGCGCCAACTGCGCTCGGTACACGTAGATCGGCGAGTGAAGGGTTAGTGGATTGTGGAGTGATTACAGTTGCGGTTTTTGCTAGGTCTGGATCTTGGTCTTTTAGAGTCTCGAAGTGTTTGAGAGCGGTGTCGAACATTTTTTGGTCCGTGTAAGAATGGCATCCGGAGAGGGTTTTCCATTCGCAGGGGATGGAATGGGTGGCGACGAGTGATTTGAGAAACATGTAGTTGGAGAGCTCGAAATGCCCGATGTTTGGGGGACTGGTGTAGATGGCTGGTTGGCAGTGACCGCCGTTCTAAGATGTGTGAGTAGTTTTCATTCTGACGAGTGCTGTGTGAGGAACAAGGGAAACGAAGGAGGGACAAACACGACCAGTAGCTCCCCAACATGCTTCTCGAGCTTCTAACATAACCACTTTTTTAGATGCATCTTTCTCGAATATATGGTGTGCGGCAAAGGTTCCGGATATTCCAGAGCCAATTATCAGGATGTCTGTGCTACTTGGGAGGGTAGCGGTTGTGCGATGGTTCAGAAGAGGTTTAGATGGTTGAGTATGCCAGAATGAGAGTGTTGAGTTAGGGACCGGGAGGGTGGATTTGTGAGGTGAGCCTATTGTTGCTACCATTTTGAGGAACGAATTCGGATTGTGAATTTAAGTTGAAATGAGACTCCGTGTATCTTTACAAAGTTATATGAGATAAGGTTCAAAAGAGTGGGAGATGATCGTCGTTGACAAGCGGGGATTAGCGAAGGAGTCATGTGGCGATATTTGCTTACATAAGGAAGTTGTAAACTTTTACATACATACCGTACGATACCTTGTGAATTGTTATAGAGTAGCACGATTGCGGCTTGTGAATAATTTTCACTAGACTTTTGAAATAGGCTTGGGATCATGTTAAGGGCCAGTCCGAGTTCTCTACAATCGGAAGCTATACAACCCAGTCTAGCCAGGTCTCAGCTCGTTAACAACGCTAGGTATAAGCTCTATATTACTAACTAATAAATCTCTAAAATTTAAACATTATTGACAGGAACGTTCCTTGCTTTATACTCCAGCCATTGCGGTAAAGTCCTTTGATATTTCGTGCCACTTGAGAACTGCAAGTCTTCAATCGCACTCGCGTACTTCACTAATGTGCTCTCCGACCATGCAGTCCCCATCAGACCCAGCCCGAAAGGCATTCCCGTTTCCGGACTAACACCAGCTGGGAGAGTGATCATTGGATATCCTGCTTGAGCGGCGATCTGATAACTTTGGCCCACATCTGAAGGAACAAGCAGAGCAGTGAGCTGGGTGCCGTTGTTGAAGAGTGCACCGTCGATACCTTCTTCGCGGGTTGTGCGATGACAAAAGTTTAAGGCTTGCCAGTACGTCTCGTCCATAACGCCTTTGGTTTCGAGGGATGCATTAAATCCATCCTGACCAGACTTGAAAGCTGGGTGCATGTCGGGTAAACCGCCTTCAGACCCAACATTCTCGATATTGTAAGCCATTATGGCTTCCAAACTCTTTACATCCGTGTTGGTAAGATCTGCCAAGTACGTGATTATATCGTTGTAAAAATCAGTCTTTACATAGGTGTATTCAGATTCATTGGGAAAGCCACGTGTAGTACCGTAATCCCAATCCCATCCGTCAGGAGATATAACCTGTTGCCAACTTGGGAGCTCGGTATTATTGACAATAGTCGCACCGGCCGATTCAATAACCGAGATGAGGGATAAGAGTTGGGATTGCATATCCTCTGACGCGTATTGCCAGAATGACATCCATGGTAGACCAAAAGTCGCGCCTTGAAGAGCTGTCTTGTTGGAGAGAAACTGAGCGTAGCCGCCCAAAGGTGCTTCTTGGACAAGGGTATAGTTGTCGCGTGGATCTTTGCCATAGATCGCGTCTAGGCAATATACTCCGTCTACAACTGTCCGGGAAAAACAACCTACGCTATCTTGATTATGAGACTCGGGAATAACACTAGATTTATTAGCTTTACTCAAGCGTTTTGAGAGGCGTGAACTGACCCAGCTCTTGAAGTCAGCCCTACTGTAGGCTTGATTCCAACCAAAGCATTTCGCTCAGCAGGATTTATGACGCTTCCGTCCGTTTCCGTGCCCAGAGCAAAAGTAATGAGATTCGCTGCAACAGCTCCAGCACTCCCAGAACTACTTCCACCAGGATTAGTGGTAAGATTGTAAGGTGATCTAGCTTGACCTCCTCTTGCAGAGTAGCCTTCCGAGTACGAGTTTGATCTCATGTCTGCCCACTCACTCAAAGTAGCATGACCCATCAACAAAGCCCCCGATTCTCGCAAACGGGCTACTACGTGGGCGTCTCTAGGTACAATGGAGCCTAGGAGCATATATGCACCTGCGGTCGTTTCCATTTTGTCTTTAGTCGCAATATTGTCTTTGACGATGAATGGAATGCCGTGTAGAGGTCCTCGAACATATCCTTGGGCTCGTTCCAGATCGAGAGCACTTGCAATCTCGAAGAGATCCGGATTGATCTCCATGATTGCACTAAAACATAAATTAGTGTTCCATGGATCGACAGGAGAGAACTCAGGCTCACCTAGTATACTCGTCGGTCTGCATAATCCGCTGCATATAGCACATTGCAAGCTGAACAGAAGTCAATTTGCCATTGGCCATCGCATCCTGAAGCTGGTCAATTGTAGCTTCTTCCAATGTTAGACCATGGCATAGTGGCATTGGGAATTGTCCGCTCGAAGCACTGGAACCATTCTGAAGGATCGGGAAATCATAAACAGATGGAGAACTCAAAGTTTGAGTGTTAACGATCTGGGAGGCATTGGTAGTCTGATATTCGGACGCGAATGATGGGTATATTGAAGCCAAAAATGCAATAAAACAACTCGTTTTGAACATCCTGTACAGTACTCGACCCACAAGTAGAATGTAAGGAAAAGAAGACGCAGCAACAGAAGAAAACAAATTCCTGTTCAGGACCTGCATCTCAGCTATAGCTTTGATAGCTGCCCGCGGGAGCTCCAGGAGTGGGGCGAGCAGGAGAGGGATGCAAATACTGTATAGCCTCCCCCCTCAATGGATACATCCTCCCCCCACCCCACTTATATGACGGGCCGACGTGTGTCCGGTGCTCCGAATATATATACAAATAGCTAATTTTAATACGTTTAATACTCTTCCTTCTAATATTTTAAAGGAAAACTTCTAACCCTAATAACTAACCTAAACCCTAACCTATCCTAACCCTAATCTAACCCTATTTTATAGCGTTAATAAATTAATACGCCTTATTCTTTTCACCCTACAAATCTACTCGTACACTAGAATCTCCTTCGGGTTTAGATAAGTGGGGTGGGGGGAGGCTGTATCCGTTAGGAGGGGAGGCTATATTTACACCCGAGAGCTGCACGAAGCTGCTGGGCGATAAGGGGATAGCAATGTTCCGGATTGCTCGGAAAAGATCATTACGATATTCTCATACGCGATGGAAGCTCCCAAATAGGTAGTGAAGATATACTATGAGGTTAGTAGGTATTGAAGGTTGGATGAGAAATGTCAGATAGAAAGAAAGTCGTGTCAAGCGGCGCGGAAAAACACATCGGATGACATCACGAATCACCGAGCTACGCGACCTCCAGCTTCTAAGGGTCGATGACATATATTAATCCCTTCACCACCTTTAAACGGGCTTCAAACGTCTGTTTAATGATTCTTCTGAAGATCCAACATCCACAATACATCGCCGAATAACGATATAACATGAAGGCAATAATAGCGGTGCCAATCACCTTGGCTATGATATATCGAGCGTGGTCGCACAAGTCTCTAACACCTGCTGGAATCGTAGCAGCTACACTCACGGCAGCCGCACACGCTTACCATCCGTGGAACTTGCCCTTCGCGCTCTTGATTGTTTTCTTCCTAGCCGGTACGCGAGTTACGAAGGTACGGCAAATCATTATAGAGGGAAACACAATGCTAACATTCCTCAGGTGAAGCACGATGTAAAAGCGAAATTGACAGTCCAGTCGACTGGTAATGCTGGAGGCGAAGGTGCGAGAACACATATTCAAGGTACTATTTTGTTGTTCCTTGAACCGTGACTTTGCTGATGTGACCAGTTCTTGCAAACTCCGCTGTCGCATCTATCCTTACCCTCCTGCATGGCTACCAGCTCCGTCAGCGCGAACAAAAACTCATACCATCCGAAAACTGCTTTGCCCGCCCAGGAGATCTCTTAGTGGTTGGTATTATCGCGAATTACGCCGCAGTGGCGGCAGATACCTTCAGTTCAGAGCTTGGAATACTATCGAGGACGAAACCTCGACTCATCACATCTCTTAACCTTCGTCAAGTGCCACCTGGAACCAATGGCGGTGTTACAGGTTATGGCTCAGCGGCAGGCATTCTGGGGTCGTTGATCATAGTAACCGCATCGATGGCTTTAACACCCTTTTGCGGGCCAACTTCGAGTCATGGGTGGTCATTCAAAGAAAGACAGAGGTTCACATTTGCGATGACGTTGTGGGGTGGTTTAGGGAGTCTGCTCGACAGTTTCCTTGGAGGTTGGCTACAGCGAAGTGTGGTTGATACAAGAACAGGCAGGATTGTGGAAGGGGAGGGAGGAAAAACAGTCTTGGTGTCGAAAGCAGGACCAAATAGTATGCATTACAAAAAGAGAGCAGAGATCAAGTCCCGAGTTCTCAGTGGAGAAGGAAAGAACTCCATTCCAGACCAGACCCCTAGCGAAAACACCCTCGGAGAAGATCTGGATAAGAAGGTGAGAGATCCCGATAGATACGACGCTACAAAGAAGTTCCGACAACCAAGCTTTGGAGACGAAATGCCAAGTCGAGTTGTCGAAAGTGGATCAATCGGCATTCTTGACAACAACGAAGTCAACTTTCTCATGGCGCTAACCATGAGTGTCGGTGCAATGGCAATAGCGGGATGGGTTTGGGAAATACCAATGAGCACTATATTACGAGTGTGATTGCAATTGAAACACAACCGTCGTTGGATTCAATCACTGAGATTATTCGTAACATTCCAATTGGAGACTCGCGCCCATGTCGAATCGCGTCAAGTGCGTGACGAATCATGAAAATAAGCCCATAATGCTCCATGCCGAATTTTTAACCTGTGCCTCCGTCTGCTCCGCCACGGACAATGGCTCGCTATGATGCGGCTCTTGTATCTGCTCTTATTTTTCTTCTGCTTCTTCTTCCTCTTCGTCTTCCGAGTCTCTGAACACCCCCACATTGAAGAAGTCGCCTACACTAGTGAGTTCCTCGTGCAGACTACCCATAGAGCTCCCGATATCACTCGCCGTATGACCGTCGTTGGACGTTCGAGTAGCGATAGATGTAGGAAAGCGCCCCATTGTATTTTCATAATCTTTCGTGCTTTCACTAGGAACGATATTCTCCGTATCCAGACTATCTAGCCATTCTGGCAGCCATTTCTTTTCTCGTTCAGGTTCAAGCCACTCCTGGTGTCTTAGGGCTGAACTAAAGGATGCATGAGCTCCGATCAAGTCGCCGTTATAGAATTTAGCTATTCCCAACCAGAAGAGACTTCGGCCTCTGGACGAGCGATGCTTCAACTCTCGACTCATTGTCTCGGCTTCCCTAGCTGCTTGAATGGCAGTATCGACGTCATAATCTGTGATACCCCTTGCTGCACGGCTTTCTCTCATGTTTGCCAGTCCCAATTCACATCGCATAATTGCCACAGTGACTGCGTACTCGGTAGCCTTTCCGTGGCGCGTCTCTCCCGAAGCACGAGGCGCATCTAAAGTAAAATTAGCAATACATCAATACAAACGCGGATATGGTGTACCTGGTAGAGACCACGCTAGCGATTGTTTGTTCCTTTGTCTTTTGATGCCAGTTGCGCTTTTTGGGAGACTTGAAGCTTCCTCGATATTAATATCGAGTTTCAAATTCGTGATTAGGTCCTCAAGCCTACTGATTTCAGCCTTCCGCAAAACAATACTTTTTTGAAGCTCACGTATCTGAGCTTCGTCGATCTTCTTTCCCTCGTCACGCTCAGTGGTTGAGTTTTTGAGGGATTCCACTTGAGTAGCAAGTTCGGCTCTCTGTTCTTTCAGATTCTTTTCTGCTGCCAGGATTTCCCCCCGAGATTCTGACTTGATTTCAGTCTTGAACTTTATTGACTCAGCCTGGTATTGTTGATGAGGTGACTCGGTGGACTCCATGCTGCTCATTCTGGCAAGGCCGACCTGGGGATTCTTCTCTGCCTCCTCTACCGGAGCAGCGATAGAGAGCCGCTGCATTTTTGCAACTCTTTCACTGATGGCCTTTTCTACCTCAGCCTGTTTTCTCTCAAGCTCACGATTCTTTGCCGCAATTTCAGTTTCATGTTGGGCGGCCAGGTTCTCGTTTAGCCGCTTCTCTCTTACAACATCCGCTTCCCGAAGCTTTAATTGAACCTGCAGCTCCATAATCTTGATTGACTCTGCTGCTTGAGCATCTCGCTCGTCCCCTTCTTTTCCCTCTTCTTCCTCAGCCTTACGCTTGGCCTCCAAATCATCTCTATCCTTATGACGACCCTCAGACTCAGCAAGCTCAATCTGCTTTCTCGCAGCGATACCTTGGGCGTCAAGTAGCTGTATTTGTCTTGTGTGTTGTTCTTCTTCCAAATTCCGGATGATAACGTCCTTGTCGTCTACGACAGAGTTGAGGCGTTCGATGTTTGTTTTGTAGACACTTTCCCCTTTCGAGATTTCGTCATAGCGAGTCTTGTATGAGACGAGTTCGTTTTGCGTCTCAAGCGCTACAGTAAGTCGTTTAGCGTAATCTGAAGCCTGGGCACGCGCATCGTCTCTTTGTGCTCGCAGCCTGTTATTTACATCTCGAACTTTCTTGCTCTTCTCGTTGGCTAGCTGGATATTTGTATCTCCTTGTCGAGCCGCTTCTTGTTGTCCAGTACGAGCACGTTGCAGCTCTGTTTCCAATCCCGTCACCTTGGCTGCTTGTTCTGCTGTTGTGGGCGCATGGCTTTCCATTATTTCGGTCATAAGTATGCGAAGTTTATCGTTGCCTTCCTTCAGTTCCTCATTAGTGTGTATCAGAGCATTTTGTCTAGCTACAAATCCCATTTGATATTTTGTAAAGCTCTCAATTGCTTGGTTTGCAAGTTCGACACCCGGCCTATCAGGATTGTGCCGGGCATACTGCTTCCATTTGCGAATTTCTTCTGGGATCTGCAAGTGAGGTCAATATATTTTTATAAGAAAAGCGTTACGGAGAGCGAACATACGAATTCAGCAGGTTGATTTAGTAAACTTCCCTGCCTGCCATGGTTATCCGATCTTGTCGAGTCTTCGCTGCTGTTCTGCACTAGAATCTCCTCTGGGCTTTGTCCCCTCATCCGCTCATCATCAACCAACAACGTTGGCGCATTACGAACACTCGGTAACACCAGTCCGTCTTCACCTACATTCACAGGATTTGGCTGCCAGAAGAGCTTCTTTGTAATGATAGCAGCTTCTGACAGATCTGCACTTGCAGCTTTGCCGGCTAAACCGCTGCCCTGTGGTGTTCCACGGCTAACCCCATAACTAGATGTTTTGTCTTCAAATGGACCTTGTGGAACCCCCGGAGGAAGGTGGCGTTCGGGATTGGCATTGTCATCATCGATTTCCCAAGAGGCTTCACGAGCAAACTCAGACGCTTGACCGACCTCTCCACCTTGAGGGGAATATGTGTCTTTCTCAGAGCGTAACGTTCCCTTGGGAACGGGTGGTGGCCGTCCAGACTCTCGTCTTACGAGTTGTTCGAACACCTGTGCTTGAGAGATCGGCTGAGTTGTTGATGCTTCCGTAGCTCTATCTCTTTCGAGCTGCTCCAATCTCTCTTTCTCCTTTGCCACTCTGATTGTGTCTTTTGGCGTAGGCTCCGGGGACAAGTTTTCAAGATCCTCATCTTGTAATTCTTTATATTCTTTCGTTAAATCTTCTTGTAAGGTTGTCGCTTGACTTGTATTGAAGCTCAAACTTTTGAATGACTCGGATCCTCTTGATTTCTCAGACATTGCGGATTGAGTCGATTTAGTCGATTTTGATAGACTCGGAACACCTTTTCCTGATTCTGGGAGCTCGCCAGGGGCCCAACCTTCGCGAGTCTCTTCCCCTTCTACACCATCAGTCTCAATTGATTGTACTAGTTTTTCTGGACCTGGTGGAGAACGAGGCGGACTATTGAGGAAATCTGATGAAGCGTCGGATTTGGGCGACTTAGATGCCTTCTCCAAGYCACTCTGGCTCACCGCTCTCTGCGTCTCTTCCTCCCCCCTCGAATTGACAGAACTCTCTGGAATCATGCTAGGAGTCGCTGGTCTCCCCATTTGAGACGACGGTCTCTCATCATCATTCTTTACTCCAGAGCTACTAGCCTCGGCGTCCGATGTTTCCTTTGATGCCGAAGCACTCCCTTGTGTGCCGGTCTGGGCGCTTGGAGGCACAGAAACTTTGGATTGTCCTTGCTTCTTCTTCCTATTACGAGGAGACATATTGGCGAAAGATTCGTAGGTAGGCGACTTTTTTCTCTTGAGGCTTTCGAAGATTTTGACTATTTCGCTCACGTTTGACATTCATGTGTTTTGGTTATGCACTATCGAATTAATGTTTCGGTATCGAGTGCTTTTTCTTTTGTTGGTGACAAATCAGAGTAAGTGTATCAAAGGAGCACTGGTAGATGAGCCGCATGCGGCAAGCGAGGATAAAGGAGGATATCAGAACGTCGACAGATAAGCGAACGAGCATTACGAAATCGTGCCCAGGAGCTCAAAGAAATATCAAGCGCCTGGAAGTTCACATTTTGCCGTAGTGTTTTCTGCGCCTCGGATAACTACTGGCCGCTAGAAACGATCATAACTTCATCACCGTAAGGATTGGAATACAATTCAACATCTAGGAGCTAAGAATCTGATCTACCGGTAGATTCAGTGTATTCACAAACTACTCAAACTACTCAACTCAACTCAAACTACTTAATAAGTTAAGTTGAGTTAAGTTAAGTAGTATAGTACCTTGAGTTAAGTTGAGTTGAGTAGTAAATATTAGGTAAAGTAGTTTGAGTAGTTTAAGTAGTACTATAAATAGTATATTATATTAGTAATTAAATATATATTTACTAAATGAGAGCCTCTATTACTAAGCGAGCCTATCTCGCTTATCTAGATCCGAGCGATCTGATTAGCTTAAAATGACGTATATAGCGCTACTTAAACTACTCAACTCAACTTAATCTACTTAATAAGTTAAGTTACGTTGAGTTAAGTAGTAGATAAATTACCTTGAGTTGAGTTAAGTAGCACCTACTACTCAACTCAACTCAACTCATTTAATACACTGGGTAGATTTCGAGATGTCCAGACGGTATTTATCAACATTCCTTTATTCCATTGATCTTTCAGCAGCCTCTTTCATCACCAAAAGTCTCTTGTAAGATCACTGTGCGTCCTTAAATTCTTCTGCCTTTCGCAAGCACCAATGTATCCTTACTCAGAACTCCTGAATCTTTTAGCCGGTAGTCAAACCTTCCTCTTTCTGTAACGCACCTATTTCACCTATCAAAACTTAGATATACTGCCCTTTCACTATCCAGCAGCAGCAGCCTGGCATAATTCTATCAATCGTTCTACCAAGTACCTCAAACGAGGATAGTTCACCTGCAGCACCTTGACTTTCAGAACTTCTAGAAGTCTATTCTGAATTTCCCTACGATAATATATTTGACGATTCTAACTTCGGGATGGAAACACTGCAGAAAAACATTTGTGTCTCCCTCAGAAAGTACCTCTTGCTACCCTTCTTGGGCGATGCATCCTCATCGGATGATATGTTATACCACGTTACAGCTCGTAGCCAGTAGGCCCGACCTTGATACATAGCATCTTTTGCTGGGCAGAGCGCGATTCCTGAATGATGATCGGTTTGGCATTTGTTTTGCCAATGTAAATTGTGTTATTCGAGGTTTTGGTAGGATTCGACGTTGTAGGAGACCTGCGGTACTGCTCATGAAATATGCGCAGAGAGGTTTGAATATTTAGCACTTCCCATGTCGCCTGGAACTCACTTCGAGACTGAAGTCGCGTAGGTGATGTAGCTGCGGTGACAGAATAGTACGCTCCGAATAGACAGATTTGAGTGGCCTTTTTGCACCAGAGCCACACTAGAATCAAGTCTATATGGGCTCGAGAGGCATATACGCTGATCAGATATACAGTTCTTGTGCAATGTTTTTTTTCAACAGCCCATGGCGCCCAGATGATGTAGAAGAAGCTTGTAGTTTGTGGCGATTTTTCACAAACCAGTAAGAGAGAAGCAATATCAAAGGAGATTGGGAGTAGGCGCGGAGTCAATATGAGCGTGGAAACTTACTGCTTGTTTCTTCAGTATGGTTTCCCTAATAAAAGTTGGACCATATGCAAATTGAGTGGATGAAAAACTTGATCACCACCGAAGTCTTTTATTTTCGCCATAAATGTTAAGGTAACGCCATCCCCAGAGCTTGACTTGAAACCAAAAGAATAACTTCCACGGTCCAATACACTAGAAAGACTTCCGAAATCTATTAATATTATATTCTGGGGAAAATCCTACGGGAAGATTATTGACGGGATTTAAGAAATTGACTCCCATCGAAAAGAGCTTGAAGGCGCTTGATTCCTGCGATGTATCACTATGACCAACCTGCAACTCCAGTCTTCTAGTTCGGGACTGACGAGACAAAGAAATTGGAAACCATCTACACGAGAATTTAGACGTCCGACTAGCCTATTGCGATGCCGCTCGTACTCAGTACTCGTAACTTGGGTCTAACACGAGGTTGTCGTGCTGAAGCGCGAGCGCGTCTGGGAATGAACTGAGAATCAGGCGAGTGATTGAACACCAAGCCGGTGTTAAGGCAGACTGTACAGCTACGGCGTTTGGACACTGACAAATCACCTTCCACATTAGTCAATCATTGGCTATGGACCCTTGCATAATTATGCTATCCGCAGATGTTGCGTTTGTGGCTGGCCCGAAGCACATTCCAGATCGTATTCCCTTGGAAAAAAAATATTGGCTGAAGAGGCCGCATTGCTAAGACTTCTCTAGCATTGATTATACCCAAGATTCAAACATTTCTCTAAATCGGACTTTGTCGACTCGAGCAAACACGGGGTACTGTACGGAGTACCGTATCACCTAGGCTATCAGCCCTACACTCGAAGTCTCGACCTTCGACGGAACGGGCTAACATTCTCAAAACGGTTCCTCCCGCCTCAGGGTCCTCGGATAATATCCCGTACATGGTAATTGTGCCGTACGACAACGTTGCGTACCTGCAGAAACGAGCCACTAGATGCGGCTGCAGACATTATTCTAAGGGGTTTATTATGGAGACGTCCTCCGGATTAGGCAAATGCACTCTCTTAGGGCTGTGGAATTACACGTAAAGTAGAGATGAATACGATAAAAGTATAATGTAACGTACTGTAAAAAGTCAATTATTGTTGCAAATTACATACAAACTCGGGGCTATTAGACCGAGGGCACCGGAGTCGGCGCCCGCCCTCCGAACGCTACGCTCCGGTCTACCCGAGCATCCGAGTTCTAGTCTATCCGGAACCTAATATCTGATCTAAGATCTATCCGATCGAAAAGTCTCCTCCTTATCAAGATTAGGCAGGTAATAATACCCTTCGAGTGGTATATCCGTTACGTGAATTATACTCTGAAAAAGTCGCTTATAATAACGTGTAATAGGACATGATTACAGTAATTATATAAAGCGTTACAATTGCGCAGCGCTAATAAACACCTAACCCACGATTCGCTTAAATCTCTGATCAACAACCTCGCTCCCTGACTCCCTGGGTAATACGGGACATCGCATACTCCGTATACTGTTTTTACTAATAATTTGACTTCGTTCACAAATATCAGTTGATGGAGGCAACATTGCTTGAGTCCGAGGTAATTCGCTGCCATTACGCTAGGGTGACTAGATCTAACTTTTGTTCCCTCCCTGCCCATTAATCGTATTCACGAGACGACCCAGGTTACCCCATTCCGTCGGTTTTCTAGAATGATTCCATACAAGGGATGCAAGGGGGACAACTCGGAAATCCGAGGTCATCCAACGTTCTCCAAGAAATGTACGTGCGCAGGCACCGAGTTGAATATACTAAACCCCAGATTGAAGTTCATGGGACACAGCGTACAGAATACAGAACGAAATGAACTGTCCGTATTATCACATGTAAGTATCAATTTTCCAAAACAGTCGTAAATTTAGAATGCTGACCCGACTTCGCCAAGATCAGGCAATCGTTAAGCTAACCCCTTGCGGAATCCACATCTGATTACCCAAACCACAACCCTCCAATTGGTGATGAATTTACCGTGAGAGCGGCTACCAATGGCCAATAAAGGACCATCGAACCGTATTGGACCCTGAGCAAGGGGACAGGGCAATTTTGGGGCGCCCTTGGAAATTCAACAACAAAAAGAGCGATGGCACCCAGTCTGTTGGAAAGGCAAGGCCAACACTTTCTCTCATCACTCTTTCTGAGATTAAGTTTCCTCATACAATTCCAGACGTATACACGTCTAGTCACTCTTTTTGAATATCGTTTTCGCATTTCTAATCATTAATTAATGGCTTCTTCGGTTATCAAGGCTGGCGCTTTGGCGCTTGCCTGTGCATCTGTTGTATCTGCACACAACAAAGTTTATACTCTCGAGTCCTCGGACAAATACGAGGGAGCGAACTTCTTTGATAAGTTTGATTTTTTCACTGTAGGTAGTATAACAGGGATACAGAGAACGTCAACTGAGTGTATATAGGGCCTCGATCCAACACGTGGTTATGTTCAATATCAATCCGCCAGTGACGCCGCCTCGACCAAGTTCGGATCCAAGTTGGTTGAGACCAAGGGAGGACAAAACTATATGGGTGTAGATTATAAAAACACATACAGCCCCATCGGAGCCGGGCGACCATCTGTTCGTATCGAATCGAAGAAGATCTACAACCATGGTCTGTTCATTGTGGACCTTGCCCATATGCCCGCGTCTGTTTGCGGAACTTGGCCGGCGTTCTGGACTTATTCCGATGTCAACTATCCATCTCAGGGTGAGATCGATATCTTGGAGAACATCCATGAGAACACCGTGGGATTGAATGTTCTGCATACTAGCCCTGGCTTTTCTGTCTCTGGCAACAAGATCAAGGATCAACAAACTGGCGACCAAAACACCTACAACTGCGACGATCTAGCCCAAGGCTCTGACTACGGATCTCAATACCTCAACCAAGGTTGTGCATCTACCAACACTGACCCCAAATCTTACGGGTCTTCTCTCAATGCTGCCGGCGGTGGCGTGTACGCTATGGAGTGGACAAGCGAGGCCATATCCGTCTGGAACTTCCAGGCCGGAAGTGTTCCAAGCGACATCCAGTCTGGAAAGCCAGATACGTCTGGTTGGGGAAAGCCAACGTTCACCAGTGCCAATGGCAAGGGCGATGTCGATGCTCACTTCAAGGACCACAAGGTCGTGTTCGATACAACATTCTGTGGTAACTGGGCTGGTCAAGATGCAATTTGGAAGCAGACATCTTGTTATGACAAAGTCAAGTATCCAACTTGTGCTTCATACGTTGGCGCAAACCCAGCCAAGTACAAGGACGCGTACTGGCTGATCAACAGCTTGAAGGTATACCAGAAGACTGACCCAGTCGCTTCAAGCAGCTCCACTACTCCATCCTCCACTACTCCAGCTACTTCCACGGGCGGTAGCTCATCTGGAGTTGCTACTAGGTAAGCTCAGTCTGTTCCATAACATGTTGATTATGCTAACGCCCGGACAGCCACACCTTCCCAACCTCCGTTCCATATGGCAACAGCTCCTCGACGGCTATGCCAACCGGAGGCGAAATGACTACCTCAACCGTCTACACCACATCCACTGAGACAATCACTTCATGTGCCCCAACAGTTACCAACTGCCCTGTCGGATCTGTCGTAACACACACCATTCCATTATACACCACCGTCTGCCCGGGATCAGGCAACTCCACCCCAATCCCAACACCAACCGGAAAGCCAGAGCCCCCATCTGGACCATCGTGTGGTGGACCAGGCTCTCCAGCGTGTCCTGGTGAAAACGAAGGAGAATCCACAGTGACTTTCGTCACGCCGCCAACTACACCAGCTGCCGGGTGTGAGGGACCTTCGTGCCCAGGCGCTTCTACAGTCACATTCGTCACGCCAGCCACTACCCCAGCAGCTGGATGCAATGGAGCCTCATGCCCACCAGCAGAAGAATCCACGGTCACATTCGTCACACCAGCAACTACACCAGCAGCCGGCTGTGAGGGACCTTCATGCCCAGGCCCATCTACTGCTACATTCATCACACCACCAGCCACCACACCAGCAGCTGGATGCAATGGAGCCTCATGCCCACCAGCATCAGACATCACCCCACCATCCAGCACCCCCGCCGTCCCCTGCACCGGCCCATCCTGCCCCCCTCTAGCATGCGGCGGCTCCGGACCAGCGTGCCCCCCACCAGCATGCGGCGGCTCCGGCCCAGCGTGTCCCATCCTCAGCACCGTCATCGTAACCCCCACCCAGGGCAGCAACAGCACCGGCTACGCATCGCCTACCACGGGCGGCCTATCCGGCACCGGAACGCCGCCTCCATTGTTCACGTCGAACAGCGCGGGAGCTGCGCGTGTAGGGAGCGTGATGCTGGGCGTTGTTGGGTTGGTTGGGATGTTGTTGATGTAGATTTGAGGAAGGGAGAGCGGGGATGTGATATGTTCTTGTAAATACAAATACGTGAGATTTTACATAGTGTAATGGAGTGATATGTTGATCATCATTGATGGTGGTGGGACGTTTCACGTGAGATGGATTGAGCTTGTGATTTCATGGGCATAGACATATGTTAGACGTGACGTATAAGTGGAAAGCGACATAGATTGTCTATTTCTAGTATCCAGAGGATGAAGAAGATGAAGTTAACGCAGACTGAAAGATCTAATAATAGCGCGTAAGAATATCTCTCGAAAAAAAAAAAAAGAGACCAGAACAGGTAAGAAATACAACTGTTTCCCATTTCAATCCTCGCTATCAATCCATCTCTTCTTTGATCGCACTCAGGACTTGGCTCGTTCATAATCTCATAACACATTTCGGAAAATCTCATGACCCTCCTCAAGCTTCTTGATCTGGTCAGTGAGATACTCTCTCTTTCGCTTAGCAGACGCCGGTTCGGAGGCGAGAGCTTCAGCTTGAGACAGCTTGAGTTTGTTGACATAGATGGGCGAGAAGATTTTTTCGAGGTCGCGAACGATGTGGCGCTCAATTACTTGTGTGGTAACGTTCGCTACGAAGGTCTTTTGTGATACCTGTGGGATCGTTAGCTGAGACTGAAACGCGAAGAGCAGCCAGCACGTGGGGGAGGGAGCTATTTCAAGTTTTAAGAAAGTAAACTACCTTGTAGATCGCAAAGAGGCAATCTAAAGCTTCTTCGCAGCTGAAGTTATCCATGTTGGGGTCGACACCACGACTATAAGCTGCGACCACCTTTTCGAGATCAATGTTTTTCTGCTCGTTGACGCCTTTGCTGCTATTCCAGACTGTAGTTGTGGCAGCCTCAACATGTTTGGCTAGTGCAGCCTTCTGGCGATTCTGGCGGCGTTTTGCGATGGTGTCCGTATAATAATGATTGTAATTGACTGGATAATTACGGAGGTCTTCCATGATTAGATTGAGTTCCGCAACAGCAGCTTGATACCGAGCCTTCAACTCGTCTTGGATTCTGGCAGCCCAGATTCTCCGCTCGACATCATCGGGACATTTATCGCGAAGCAATGATTTCAGAAACTTCTTGCAAGTATCTGCAACACATTCGAGATGTGCTAATGCAATCTTGCCCCATTTTTCGGAGAATTCAAAGAAAAGCTCGCCGATGAGAAGTGGGTTGAAGTTTCCAATGAGTTCTTTGCCACGATTACGAATGAGTGCTTTGCGGACCCATTCAAGTGCTGCTTTCTTGCCGAGCTTCTTGGGACTACCCGCCGATGCACCATTTCCTGGCTCAATGGAATCGCCCTCGTCGTCCATGTCGATCTGATATTTATGGCCTCCGGTCCGCATCTTATCCGCGAACTTGGAATTGAGTGACTGCACAGTCGCACGGGTCCTGCATATTGTAGATGCGGAATCAAGCCGGAATTCGGGATCAACACTGGTGTGAAAGTATGATCCTTCGTAGTGTCCGTCAACGGCTGCTTTGCAAGTCTCCCAAATATCGAGACTGAGTTTAGACAAGTATTCCTTGCAATCCTCGCCAGAAGAGCGTGCCTCACCGAGCTCCTGTAATTGTTCCTGAGTAGAAGCTAGCGTGAACTCAAGCTCTTCTCTCAAGCTCGGTAATTCCTTCTTGACGTGCTCAAACAGAAGGATGCTCAGACGACGCCGGAGGGAATCAATTCCAACACATTCTTTTGAAAGACTGTTCCAGTTCGTTGTCCGAAAGAAGATATCTTCGGCCATCTTCCGCTCGCTCAAAGTGGCATCTTTCTCCTTGTAGGTGCGGTTTTTTACAACATGCCAACCAAGTTTGAAAAAAATGTCCTCATTCTGAGCCAATTCGATGAACCCTTGCTGATGTCCCGATCCATTGGGTGGCAAATCGGGCTTTGTGATAACACCTAGAGTACGATCGCCCTCGGGATCGACTTCTCTGACTTTCTCGAGAATGGTCTGATTGGCATAGTCCGTTGCTGCAGATACGACTGCGAGGCAAATGGTACGAGGCTGTTTGATGTAATGGCCAGTGATTTCGGCGACCAAGGAGATATCTTGTTTCGTCGTGGCCTTGGTTTCAGCACCGATCAAGCCTGGAATATCAACGAGTGTGAGTTGAGGGCGCCCTGGACCTGCATACTCGACGCTCAAGACATCTCGAGCAAAAGCGGGAGGTTTTGCGGCACTATCATTCGGATCCATGACTCCAATTCCCATCTCTTTCATCGCATCATGCATGATTGCTGGAAGGTCATCAAAATTTGTGATGGACTTTTCGAAAGCTTTGATTTTAGTCCGCTCGGAGGCCGGTCTGTTTGGATCCGGAATAACACGAATGGTGATCGAGTCTGCGGAAGCATTTCGAAGACTGATTTCTGTTGCGTAACGGGTGCACAAGAGATCGTTTCTAGGAAAAGGGATCTCAGTGAGGGCTTCAAGAACGGAGCTCTTTCCCGCGGATTGATCACCGCAGACCACGATTTGTGGCAAAGAGACGGTGCCTTCGAGGCCGCATTTTCGAACGCGGGCGACTGTATCAAGGACTCGGCGTTGTTCCTCTGTTTGAAGCTCCTCTAGAGAGGATGATGGAGCGGGAGTCAATGGAGAATCCGTTGAGATGTCGGACAGCGGGCTGCTTTCGTTAGACGCCATTGTGTGCTTATCCTTCAACTCCGATCCTTTCCTCGATGAGATTGCCAGATGGTAGGATCTGATGACTGGATGCAATGATGGCTTTGTAGGATAACACAGTATTGAAGTGATGTCTTTGGACGCTGTAATAAATTGGTCTAGCTGGGAAAACGGGATCAATTTATTCACGAAGGGAAACCCTTCTGGCCCCTTGTCCACTCAAAGAGATGCAAGAACAATCACTTCGAGGTCTTCCGGAGGGCCCCTGCGGTCAGGCAGAGCACATACGATAATGTTTCCACCCAGGTCATGCCGTCGGCAGACTGGTTAATCTTGCCGTGCACTTAATAGAATTCCGATTGCACGAGCCTTCCTCGAGAAAAATCTCCAACGCTACCAAGCAGAACCGAGTTGGAGCACATCTTTATGAATCCTTGGATCAATGGCCCATCCTGATAATGGCAAGTAAAGATGGGCGAATGATCTCAAGCTACTCAGCGAAACATGGTGCTGCAAGCGCCAAAAACTGCCCAAAGGTCAACGCTTTCTCCGTACGCGGGTACGGGCTCACAGGATAACCAACCTGAGCAATTCATTCTGTTTGCACTCTGGAGTCGTCGAGTCAAAGGATGCTTGCATACACAAGAAAATACTAGCCTGGGACTTGTAAAGAAATGAGACGTCTCGGCATAGCCGTTGGGTCGGCGGCATATTGCGCAGTACAAACAGATGTCTTCGATGTACTTGGTTCGGTGAACAGAAAGAGGTCGCCTGGGCCAAGTGTTGAGACGGATGCCTTGAGACAGCACTGATTTCGAATGGAGAGCTACTAAAGCTTGCCAATCGACGTCTCATTTGCGATATGAAGTTGAACCCCCTTGGTCAAATCGAATGCAGAGAGCCGGTGAAGTAGGCAGGTAGGCAGATTCGAAATTGCCACACGTAGATATTAAAGGTAAGCCTGTCCAGAGATGTTGGTGCGTTGTTGGTGGAAATTCAGAGAAGAACGATTTGATGGACGTTTGCTTGGGCAAGGAGGTCGCGAGATGGTCACACAAAACTCGTCTAAGGATTTCAGCCACCATCTCAGCCACCACCTACCTGCGACTCTCATATATCAATGATCTACTACACCGAGCCTACTATTTTCGTAAACTTCCTTGTCTGGCACCTAATTGCCGATAGAAGATGCAACATCACCCGAAGCTTCAAAGACCATCTCTCGCAACCCATCAAACCCCCCTTAACCCTCCACAAAAGCATCCAACTTCGCCTGATCATAAACATCCTTCTCAACCAACCTCTCCCATTTCTATCACACATCATTATTAGCACTCATCCCCTCTCCCTCACCAAAACCCCACCCAAACAAAACAAAACAAAACAAAACACAATACTAACCTCCCCAACAACCTTAACAACACTCGGCAACCGCTGCACGCAAAACGGCTCCAGCTTCCACGGATTATCACTTTTTTTCCACCTATCCACACACACATTAGCCCTCATCCCCCTCCTCTCCCATCCTTCCCCCCTCTCCTTCCCTCCACCCTCCCAAATAAAACAAATAAAACAAACCTACTCATCCCTCCCCCCAGCAAACACCATCACAACCTCCCCCCCCTCCCCAAATTTCCCCTCAACAAAAGCTTCCGCAGCCCGACAATCACTACACCAACTCCGCCCGCTCGCATCAGGACTCGCATAGACGATTAGATAGCGCGGTGTCGCGGTTGGCGTGAGGAGGGATTGTGCGATTTGTGAGGGTGTGGCGGTGGAGGGTTTTAACGGCATTTTGGATGTGGGTGGGAGAGGAAGTGGAAAACCGTGAAGGAGGATGTACTGTAAGTATTCAAAGTGGGGTCAACGCCACCATTCGCGAAATCCGATGTTGGGAGCCACACCCGCCCTTGTCCGTTCCTTATGCAAGGAACCCGCGGCCGAACTCGCTATATTCCTACACCGATCTACTTTAAATCTAATACAAACCAGAGATCCATATCAACGTCTCCCAGTTACGCATACATATCCATATACCAATATGAATACAATTTCAACCTCGGGAACCAGTGCATATGTATCACACATCACCTCAACTCTCTAGCGTGCATAAGTAGGATCCATATATAAAATCTAGATATCCTCATCCCTATCTACACGCAAAAACATCGTATAAATACATGGTATATCGTCGCAGCTTCAAAAAAAAAAAAAGACGCCAAGAATGAGGCCCCGTCTCGTCTACCATTCTATTCAGAGAGGAAAAGGTCATATATCCTAGGGAAAACGCCGCATTCCTCCTTATTCATCTATCATCAAGTCGTGCTCTAGCGTTCCCTCAACGGAAGAAGGCGTCTATCCATCATGTTCCTCTAGCGAGTCCACGTTTCCCAACCCAGCTCTTCTTCTTCCCTGCATCGATACTTTCCAGAATCGTGCAGGTGCCTTTCGATTGACACGGTTTACTCCTCCCCAGATTCTTAAAACGGGGTCCGAACGGGCCGTTGACATAATGATACTGCCCCACAAATCGCCATTGTCTGAAATCTCGCAGCTCGTAGAACTTATCGCCCCAGCGACCCGAGTACCACCACCAGCCCATGGGAGCGTTAGGATTGCAAAGTGCAGGTTGGAGTTTATCGTTCATGTGTTTTTGCGTTGGGGCGCTGTCGCTGTAGGGACCGAAATACTTGGCGTTGGCGTCGTGGGTGACGGAGGTGTTGTAGTGGTAGGCGAGATAGTTTTGTGCGGGATCCCAGAGGGGACCTTTGTCTGTTACGTCTGCGAGGAGGCCGAATGGAAGGACGTAGGGGTGTTTTCCGGGCGTGGCGTACATTGCGTGAGATCCGTAGGCGCTGTATAGAACGGGTCTGCCTTCTCTTCCTTTTCCCACACCCTTTTCTACGGCGTTGTAGGAATAGGCTAGGCCGCCTGAATGTGCAGAAAAGAAGACCGCTTTTGGAACTCCATTGTAAAACCGAATCAAGGAATGCTCCCAATCACCGATATGATTTCCAAATCGGATATTGAGGACGGTGGTTCCGAGATTGTAGCTGTAGAAGTAGAACCAGAAGGCATCTACGATTCCGTTTCCCTTGTCTACTACTACGAGTATGGCAGGTGCGGGAGAGTAACCACCAGGAACCTGAAGTCTTGGACTTCTCTTGTTCTTCTTCCGCAACCCTAGTCGAGGTGAACGATGGTTGGCCTCCTTCGTAGTGAATGGATCGGCCTTCTTCGGCTTGTCCTCGTTAAATGGATCGTACCATGGTTGTTGTTCATACGACGCAGACGAGTCCGCAGTGAACTCGGTGTACTCTTCTATGGGAATCTCGTCGTCGTCAAATACCTTGTCATCTTCATAAGGCGCTGGCTTGTTGTATGCACTTCCTAACCACTCAGGGCGTTTCTCTACATCGTCCTTGCTATGCATGAAGAGATACTTCCCTTTTGCTTTCTCATTCAACTTGTGGAGATTGTGCACAGTGTGATCCGAGTAGTTTTCCATCTGCATCGACGAGTGATTCATGTACGGTACCGTATGCATCAGATGCTCGGCGATATGGGAGGGCCAGAACTGTTCCTTTGAGTATAAATGGATCAGAGGCGCATGATCCAGAACATATTGCGGAACGTCCTTGAGCACCGTGCTATCCCCATCCCAATCACCTGGCTTCGGCTTCTGACCAACGATATCTTTCCAGTCGATCTTCTTAGCATACTCGGACTCGTCCAACACTAATGGCTCCTGCGAGCCACCTCTCTTCTTGTTCCTATACGATATCGCCGCCGGATCTGGGTGATAATGTGCTAGTCCGCAGATGCCCAAATAGCGACATGATTGTCTGTCTAGGAAATACTTCGACGACGCAATCCACGTTGCATCCTCCCTTTGCTCGTCACTCTTGTGTGTATTCGGATCGAGGTGTTTGTGCAAGGCTGTGGCCGCAACGTATAGTCCCACTACTGCGACGATGGCAAAGAGCGATCGCCTGAGGGCGTACATGGAGCCGTACTCCTCGAGATTCTTCGACAACTTCTAAAAATGGAATTCGAGGATGGAGGATAATGCATTGAAAGCTCGACGACGCCGGCGGAGCTATCTGGCTTCCTTTAACAGTTAGACATAAAGCGACCGTGAATGGCGAGTCGACGCAGTCGACGATAGTAATAAGGAAAAGAAAGCTTAATAACACGTCGAGACGCGGGTGTTATGTAGGAGTCATGACAGAGAGGGTGGAGGTGGTCGATGATGATGATAAATCGACGTTGCTCCCGGCATCAACAGCTGTTTGAAGGTATTTGGATTCCCGAAGGATCCGGTTCCGGTGAAAGACAAGACACACACCACGAACTGTCTTTCTAGACCCTGCATGGATCTAAATGCGAGATGCCGCCCCAGCCATTTACCATTTCTAGACAAAGGGTTGACCAATCTGATGCTGCAACGAATCTTTGGGCTGCTGGCTTAGCCTGGATCCCGATGAGTGTAATTGTTATGATAGGGTGGGATGATCTTTTCGCGCTGGGGCATCCGCTGAGTCTGAGTCCGCATGCATGTCGGGGGGAAAAAGCTTTGTGTTCTTGCTTGTCTGTCTTACTTGGTAGAAGTACTCCGTACTCCGTCCTTCTAACGATGATGCGATGGCCGCATCTATTCCCTGCAACATTGAAGCTCTCCGGCAGTGACACTCGTGACTCGCTGCTATCGAGCTCCATGACATTTGTTGTACTTGCTACGGAGTACTTGCATTCATGTTCACGATACTTCAGTGAAGGCACACGTTTCCCTCTCTAACGTAGCTGTCCATCAGCCAACGCAATGGTCTGACTCTCGTGAACTGCACTGTATGCAGTTCGGTGAAGAAGCCAGGACCGATAGGCGCGTTATCGGCGTTATCGCTATCTGCAGGCGCTATCACAACGCACGTGAATGCCCCGCGATTACCTACATAGAGGTACCTGGCTAGCCCGGGGGCGGTCTGAGTGTTCGAACTTTTTACTTCTCTTACTCCTAACAACCACCAACCCTTCACATTAACGCTTCGTGAACCTCGACATAGATTGGTTCACTCGAATGGTGCTGCTTCCTCTCAACTCCTCTGCTGACACTCTCCTTATTTTACTTGGCTGCTGTTGCTTATGGTCCTGCAAGCCGATGAATAACTCAGCCAGTGCTGTTCTGCGAATGAAGCTTAAGCCATCCGCGGGAACTCGGCAAGTGTGCCAAGAGCGCACTATTATATCAGTTTTGGCCGAGTGAGTTCATGGTTGATCACTGTTCTCCGGACAATCCGATGAGTGAGCACGCGACTTCTCCTCAAAGTTCCTGTATCCGTTGTTGATTTGTATTTCGGTGCTTGCGGACGATTGCGGACTTACCAAATGGCCGAGCTCAGTAAGCATCTCTAGAAGAGCTTGATGTGAGAGTCTGTCAGCTGGAGCAGTGTGGGGAAAAGCTTAGTATGGGCTGCTTCCCCATTGGTAGCGATGGGTTGCCTTTGCGATGTTCCTAGCTTACCCAGTTCGCAATCGTTTTCTTGCTTTTATCTTTCTAAGATACATGACAAAGTCCATCATCGAGAATTAGCCGACCTCCATTCGCAAACCTCTGCTTATTCCCTTCTCTGTCAGACCGTCTGGTTGGATTTGGATCAGACCGTAGGCGATATCACGTCTCCAATCGCTACATGTTATCAGTGATATCCTTTGACATTTCATCTGACGTTCAAGCGAGGGCATTGAAGCATTGAATACTGAGGAGCGGAATTATTACGGGTCTAAACAATTTTGTTACCTCCGAGTCGCTCAAAAAGCTGTCCTCAAAACGTTGTCTGTCCTTTGTTTCTACCACGAGATAGATTTTAGATTCACAAGTACGAGATATCCTTTAGTAATGGACTAGTTCTTATGGAGCTACTATTGTGTGACCTTTTCGCGACGGGAAGTTCCCAGGTTTCATTTCTCTAGAGGACTTTTTAATACTCTATTCATCTATGATTAGGTATTGGGAGAACGTATTAGTAGCCACTCCTCTTGATCCCAGTCCGCGCCTCTAAAGCCCTCAAGTCAATTCCGACCCCGAAGTTAGGGCAAGCCCTAGCCAAAGCATAATGAGCTTCCACGGCGCTATTAGGCGTAAAGCTGGTTCAAAGCTGCGTGGAACATGTTTCCCAAGATGAGGCTGAAGATGGCGGAACAGCGGTCACTAAGCGAGAGGGAGTGTACGTTGATTTGTGCAGTTGCAAACGGAATTGCGGGAAGCTACTTGTGGCTTCGCAAAAAGCCTGATCAGGAAAATATAATTGAGCTCTGATCCTTGTTTTGAAAAATTTTCTCCGTTCGTCTTAAAACCACTTCCACTCCGTGTCAAGCACGAGGAATTAAGCTCGCCTCAACGCATTACATTTCTTAACAGACTGCCAGACCTCTCTGCCAACAGCGTCCGTCCGTCATCGGTCTAGCCGCGATCCTAAGATGGCATATCCTCATGTTTTCGATGATTACCTCTTCGTTCTCAATCTTCAACTCGAAGAAATCGAAGCACAACGCGAGACACAAACGGGGAAATGGCGCGACAACGACGCACCTGATTTTGCGGTGGCATTCCTTGATTTCGAGACGGAACTAACCAAGGTGTCCCAACTTCTAGAAGACTCAAAGCTGGCTCATAGCATCGCTCAAGCAGTCGATGTTGACGCCCAGCTTCTCGAAGAGCTGGCTGGCGAAGAAAGCCAGGCAAACCGTGATAGAAACATTGCTTTGAGTCTTCGAGATGATGATAGCGAGAACCCACGTCTCGACGATGCTATTTACGGTAACGATGCCATCAATGACGATGAATCCTTCGTCACTCTAGATGATCTCGCCTTGAGTCCAAACATCAGGAGTAGTGCTCCCAGCAACGATGGAGAGAGCATCTACGGTAGCATCACTTCAAGTATCGCCGGCCCCTCCGTTCCATACGCTCTTCGCCAACAACAAGTCCTTGCTCGCCTCCCCGAGCGCAAGATTGAATGCGTTGCCTGCAACACCAGATATCATCCGCACGAGACCACCCGTCTCGAATGCAAAGGTCGACATGTGTACTGCCACGACTGCCTCAAGCAGCTCTTCATCCTTTCCACCAACGACGAATTCTACTTCCCTCCAAAATGCTGTGGAAGTGAGATCTCGGTGGCACTCATCGAACAACACCTTGCGCC
This sequence comes from Chaetoscypha palmicola, assembly GCA_003988945.1. NCBI lineage: Eukaryota > Fungi > Ascomycota > Leotiomycetes > Helotiales > Helotiaceae > Chaetoscypha > Chaetoscypha palmicola. The sequence goes on along the minus strand of QYAH01000248.1, from coordinate 3,145 downwards.
TGACGAGTCCGAGGCGTTTAAGAATGCCCAAGATGAGTATACATCAACCAACAGGGTCTACTGCTCTAACGCGGATTGTGGACGCTTTATTTCTACGAATTCTGTGGTTGACGACCGGGCTCTTTGCGGTGCATGCGCCACGCAGACCTGTATCCATTGCAAGAAAGAGTCACACGAGGGCGACTGTCCCGACGACGAGACATTACAAGACTTCATGAGGGTCGCAGCCGAGCAACACTGGCAGCGCTGTTACAGCTGTCGCGCCATGGTGGAACGTCCAGAAGGATGCAATCATATGACGTAAGTCCCAATTTCCCCCATCAATTTCTTATACTCATCTCTCGTATAGCTGCAGATGCAACGCGCAATTCTGCTACCGCTGCGGCGTCGTCTGGAAAGAATGCGGCTGCGGCGACTGGGAGCAGGAACTGCTCGAACAACGAGCCGCGCAGGTTGTGGATCGTGAAGAACCGGTGGATCTTCCTGTTGCAATAAGAAGATTGAGAGTCAGGAATATGGAGCAGAGATTGAGGGAGAATCACGATTGTGAACATCAGGGACGGTGGAGACGACAGGATGAGTGGAGGAGGAGAGGGTATGTTTGTGAGTTTTGTGGAGATAGGCATTGGAAGTATATTTTGGCTTGTAGGCATTGTCATGTGGTGGCTTGTGAGAATTGTAGGAGGAATCGGGTGTAGGTTGGCTTAGTTGGTTTTACTGTAGGTAGAGTAGTGTCGTTGGTGTGTATCGTATTCTATAGAGAGATCTTAGAACAGAGCAGTGATTTCCACTTGACTCTGTTCTACTCTACCAGCATTATGTGAGCTGTTCTAGTAGATGGATGATCTGGATCATCCATCTCAGATTAGGTCCACCGCTCTGTTGCTACACCAACCGCCCTTATCACAGATCACGCTGCGCCGAAAGAAGAGTTTGTGCAAGCGAAGTGGAAGGCTGGTATTTTGAGGATATTGATGAATTTCATTTCGTCTTATTCACGGATTCGAAGAATGCTGTGTACTGAACATGAATAACACTTGTGGCGAGCGAGATGGACAAAGTCGTGAATAAATCCTGAGTAGGCTGATTAGAAGATGTCTGGTGTGTAGATTTACTAGAGTACTAAGGATTCTTCTATAGTCTCGTATAATGCTTTGTGAAATAAGCTCGGGTACATTTGAGAGAATGTCAAGGCTTTAAGATATTAGTGCTTCTACCTGCATTGAGTGTACTAACGAGAATAGTAGACAGAGGTGATAGGTAGTAATTGCAAGCGCTACAATGGCGCATTGCCCATTCACATGATCCCATCTACTTATTGTTAGATCAACATTAAACAGATACAATCAAGGCATGTGCTGAGTAAATGTGATTGGAATGATCTTATTCACTCTCGAATTTTAAAGTATTTAATACGCGGCCCTCGACTCTAACTTCCCTTGACCATCTTCCATCTTCAGCCTGAAAACAGCTACATAGAGTAGCACAACAAGGACAAAGACTATCTCACCACATCACTCATACAGTCTCCAGTCTATTCTTGTACCACCATCACACGGCCGTCCTCCTCATCCTTCGTTTGAAAAATGGCGGATATCACTCTTCTAAACGATGAACTTTACGTTGTCAAACTCCAACTCGAAGAACTGGAAGCATACCGTGAGAGAGAAAAGGCAACCCTCAAAGACGAAAATTCCGACTCCGCGTTAGCATACCTCGACTTTGACAGGGAGCTTAAAAGGCTATGTGGATTTGTAGAAGACTTGAAGCTTGCTCGTACTATTGCTGACGAAGACGACCACGAGTCCGACGACGATGATAGTTGCTATGACAGTGATGACGAGGATAACTACACCTACGATAGCTCTTCCTGCTCCTGGTCCACTGTTTCCGCAGAGTCCGACGTCGTGGAAATCCAGCCTGATGAAGACACAAGCAACCCTCCCCCCGAAAAGGACGAGGGCGAGAAGATGGAGTTAGATAGCACTACCTGCGAGAAGGACAAGAACACCGAAGATCCATCCGTCGAGGTAATCCAGCCTGATCAAGACACCACTACCACCCCACCCAAACCCTCCACCCACGACTCCACAGAACCAGCCATCCCCGCCAGCGAGCCCAACAAGAAGCTATACCCATCCGCCGTCGCCGACTGCTACGCCCAACTACGCGTCGAACACGGTATCCGGAGACGGAATGAGAGAAAGTACGACACGCCACATCGATGTTCTACGATCCTCCGCGCTCGCCGGACTCGTCTCTACAAGCAAATGGTCGATGACTGGTTCGCGAGGATGAAGCGGCAGCGAGAAGAAGAACTGGGGCCGCGGGTGGAGTGCTTTCCATGTGACGATGATGGGACGATTAGGTATGATTTGCCGTCTGTGTTTATGCCGGGTGGGATAGATTACATGTGAGTAAGTATCATAGCTAAGTACGCGGGGATGGAGATATGGTTAGAGATACTTAGATTATAGAGAGCATCATTCATATTGTGTTTCGTATAATTGATTGTTTTACATGCGATGAGCGTAATAGGTGGTCATAGAGCTAAGACTTGATATGACTACGCCTAGTACTACTAAACGGAGACAGTCCTGTGAGAGTTTTTGCTTAATATAGTCATGTGCCTTTCTTCCTCTCGTTCATAGGGCTACAACTTTTATCTTTGCTGTTCTGGAGACGTCTAGTCATACCAGAGTTCACTGAGTAGTTAGTCTGTATATGGAATGAGAGATTATACTAGAACTCGGAGAGTATTTCGCGTTTCCTCTGAGTGGCCCTCTCTTCAACAATTGCTTGATCTAGATTTTTGCACCTTGCCATACGGAGCCAACTGGCCACCAGCTCGAGACTTGACACAGGCCACTTATGCAAAGATTCCATCATTCTCGAAGTTTCTAGCTTACTTAAGTATTCAATTGCGCTGGAAACTACTCTGCTTATTTACTCTATAAACAGTAGACCTTTAGATCTGTGAGTTCGAAAGAAGGCGCAATGAGCGAGGAATAAGGTAAAGTTAAATCCTCTTATACTTTTAGGTTACCAGTGTGTTGAATGAGTAGAGTAGAGTAGAGTAGTGGGTACTACTCTACTCTACTCACGATAATCAACCTACTACTCAACTCTACTCTACTCTACTCAT
>QYAH01000247.1:0-34393 GCA_003988945.1 Chaetoscypha palmicola | reverse complement strand
AACTCTACTCAAGGTAATATACTACTCAACTCAACTCAACTCTACTCATGAGTAGTTTGAGTTGAGTTGAGTAGTTTGAGTAGTTTGTCAATTCACTGGCTTCGTTAGCCTCAAAGAAAGGCACGGCGCTTTGAGAACGAGGATTCTGGGGACTTAGGCTAGGAGGAGCGTTGTACAGTGCGGTACCATGACTAGAATCTTCAAGCAGGATGTTTCCCGATATGACACCTCTAACGACGATCTCAAGAGGCCTCAATCGATATTACATACTGACTGTCGAGTTCCTCCGAGGAGTGAAGTAGCAATTGTACATGCTGAAGCTCGATCTTTCTTCGTACACTGTGAGCAAGGTACTTGGTGATCACATGGTAAGGAATCTGGCGATAAGGGAAGCTATTTTCAAGACATGACATCTAGCAATATCCTTAAGGAGCCAGGTAAATATAAATAACCAATCCTGCATTTCTATCTACTACGCGTCCTAGCCTCAGGCGATATATTTCGTGTTATTAATGATTCCTAGCGCTTATAAATATAATATGGAACTCGTAAGTACAATGTAGTGTTTACGAGTAATATAGCGTCACGAGTACTATGTAGTACTTGTGAGTAACATAGAGGGTAATTACCCCGATCGTATATTAATATTAAAGAATCTAGGAGTGATACTATAAATAGTGCTATTATAGATGAGAAACTAGCTCTTCAATGACAACTATTCCACGAGTAGGAGGTTACCGCTACTAAAGAGCTAGCTTCTCAACAAGGCCTATCATCGGAATCAAATTCCGTATCCGACTCATCGTCTTGATTAGATAAAGTAGAAGTAGAGAAAGTCGTAGAATTGACTTACGCGAGAGAGAAGCGTACCTTTTTTCTTCTGACGATTAATAGATTTACTAGCTTTAATAAACCTGCGTCGAGGCGACGTGGTAGAGATTAGATTATCGATAGGAACAGTTACGCTCCGTGGTAATCATAGGTACTGTATGGTACTGACAAAGTACTGATGAAATGGGAATTACTCGTGAACTAATATTATACTCACGAACGCCACATTTCATTCATGAACACCAAAACTCGTGAGTACACGGTAACAGATACAGTCAAGAAGCGAACCCCACCCCTCCGCCACACCTTAGCAATGCGACTTCTCCTCCACGCCTTCCCGGCTCCCTTCTCAATTCCGACCGCCTTCCCCTTCGCACCTTGCGATGCGCGCTATCAAACAAAGCCTCTCCCCTGTTCCCTCTTTCCATTTTCTTTGACCTCCTAGACAACAGTCAATGGCTCTAGAAGTTAAAAGTGGGGCATTCTGCCCTAAGCGAGTTCGTGACTCTTTATGCAAGCATGAGTCGAAATGAGGAATGCGCGAAGGAGACTCATGGCCACGAGCCCCACTTTCCTAAAAGGATCGAATAGTACCATCATCATACCAAGAGCGAAATATATATCATGACCTCATGTCTTCGATTGTAGATATCCGACTTCAATCCCTTCAATCCGAAACACCCATTCCATCACACCCACTCTTAAAACTCCAACTAAAGCGACCAATTCTCAACAGAGTCAACACCACAACACTTTAACAATCATGGACACAACAAGCACAACCACAAGCACAACCACCACCAGCTCAACAAGCACCCACAATACCTTCTCATGCACAGCATGTCTCATCACACTACCAGACCTCCCCTCGCAGCGAAAACACACACAGACAGATTGGCAGTAAGCCACGTTTTCACTTTTCAACTTATCCTCTACTAACCACAACAGTGTATACAACCTCAAACGACGGATCGCGAATCTCGCACCTTTGGATTTAGCGGTTTTTGAAGAGAAAGTCGCTCCAACTTCAACGTCAACTATATCGAAAGAGAAAGAGGCAATTGAAGTCATGCACTCCGAACTTGCTGATGAAGATTCGAGTGAAAGCCCCGGATCAGAAAATGTAGACGACGATATTGATCCAAACGCCTGTCTCTTCTGTCTTCACCTTTCCCCCACAGTCACCTCAAATCTCGACCATATGTCCCTCGCCCACAGCTTCTTCATCCCCTCCCCCTCACAACTAACCGACACACCAACTTTCCTCGCCTACTTACATACACTCATCACATCCTTCCACGAATGCATATACTGCGGCGTCTCCAAACACTCCAGCGAAGCAGTGCGAAGCCACATGAGAGATCGAGGCCATTGCAAGCTCAATTTCGAAGGAGATGATCTGTTGGAGTTCTGGGAGGAAGGCGACAACACGGCATTCAGCGAGGGCCTCTCAACGCCACATCTTTCGAACCTGGATATCATCCCTCTTGAATCCAACAGCGCTCTAACCAATTGCACCCCACCCGACGCCTCTTCCCATCATCCTACTCCTCCACAAACCTCCGCACCACAAGATCTCGCAATAGCAGACGGTTTCACTTCCGACCCACGAACAGGCCGCCAACTCCGGACCCGCGCAAACGGCGGGACCGGTCTACTAGGTATCTCACAGCTCCAAAAACGCGCTCTCATCGCCGTAGAATTTTCCACGAAGAAAGTCGATCTCGTGACCCGGAATCAGTATGCTAAGAAGCTTGATAAAGCGACGAATCGGACGGGGCAGATGCATTATAGGGTATGTTTGTCTTCTCATTTTTGCTTGCTTGTGTGCTGCTTTATTACTGCCTGTTCTTGGGTTTTGTGATGTGCCGCGGGGTTGTCTTGCTTTTTGTGGTTCTGTTGTCATGATGGCGTATCTGTGTGAGAGAGGCTAATTCGTTTCCGCAGTCTGATGGACCTCCGAGGAGTCGGAGGAATGGTTGAGTGCATGCGAGGCATTGTCTTTGATGGTAGAACTTGAGATGCTTGAAGAGATGACTGAAGAACAAGAGTTTGCGTCTGCTGTCGTTGTCTAGCGTCAATGTGATTTGCTCGAGACATAAAACTTAGCACGAATGACGTGAGCATATAATTACAGGGACTAGATAGCACAAATAACAACCATTCTGTCGCATGGTCGATCTAACACTTTCTATCTTAGAACAAGCCAGAAAGACGAAGTGATGAAGTATCAATCTGGACGGCAATCCATTTCTAGTCACTACTCTATCGTATCAATTTCCATTTCACCCGCTCTATGTTTCGAGACTAGCTTCTCAATCTGTTGAAGCATATCTTTCATACGATACGGCTTTGTCGTGACATCATCCTAGACGATAATTGATTAGCGCTCTTCCCGTCGAGGTAAGGATAACAGGCACATAGGGCTCGACCGACCATTCCAGCATAAATATAACTAGCAATCTGATCCTCTCTCGCATTGGCTGTAACAGCAATGACGGGCACATGACCCTTGATCTTTCCCTCCTTCTGATATTGCCGGATCAGCCTCACACACGTCAAGCCATCCATTACGGGCATCTCCAAATCCATTAGCACCACATCTAATTTCTCGCCAATTTCAAACTCGACATAATCAGCTCCATTTCTATAAATCTCTTCGGGAGTAAGAGAATTGGTCGCCCAAAATTCAGATCTCTCCATAAAATCTATAGCTTCGGCACCATGGTTTGCGAGGAAGACCACATGGCCGGCTTTTCGAAGTTGTTTGGTGACCACTCTCTGATTCACGAGGTTGTCTTCTACGACTAAGATGTGAAAGTGCTGTTTGATGACATTCGTGTTGGACGTTGGAGAACTAGAACGTTGAGGAGAAAGTGATTTAGCGGATATCGTGGTACCATTCGCCAAAGCAGTTTCTTCGGTACTACAAGCTTCGCGAAGTGCGTCGTCGCGGACGAGAAGTTGAAAGTCGTTTCTAGGTGTTTGCGCGCCCTCAGGAGTGGCGATTCGTCTAGTCTTGATATAGAACTGGAATGTTGAACCTTTACCAAATTCAGAAGCGACTCCTATTTTTCCGCCTTGCATTTCTACTAATTGTCGGCAGATAAAGAGGCCCAAGCCAGACCCACCATATCGGACGTAGGTCTTAGGGTTGGCTTGTTGAAAGGAGCTGAACAAGTTCTTTTTGTCTTCGAAACTGAGACCGCGACCACTGTCTTGGACGCCGATGATGAGATAAACAATATCACCGTCTCCCCACTCTGGTTTCGCAGTCTGGTCTTGGGAATTATGATTTTTGGCAACGTACTCAATGTCAGAAGTTTTATCTTCGGAAGGAGGAGTCAGAGATGCTCCCATAAAGATCTTTATCCAGCGCAAAGATTCTGTCTGCAAGGCTCATGGGTTAGCCTGTCTACTAGCCATGACTCGGAAAGCCATTAGAGAAAAATGCATCCCGGAATCAGCGGGAAATGGTTAAAGAAAACTCCGCCATGACAACGATACGGACCTAGAACGCACTCACTTTCGTAAACTTAATCCCATTTGTGATGAGGTTAATCAGAATCTGTAGGACTCGAGACGGGTCCAATAGTGACCACTGGACGTCAAGTTCTGCGAGTGATGGTTCTTCAACAAAAGTAAAATCAATTTCGGCTCGCTTGATTTCAGAATCAAACATCTTTAATGCAGATCTGATTAATTCGATAGATTGTGAGGGCTCAGGTGTCACCTGCAAGAGATTTGAGTCGAGTCTTGAAAGCGTCAGGATGTCATCAATGACTATAAGTGGCAGTGTTAGCATATATCAGGGGTTGCATGTCACACAAAAAGGAAGATGTCTCGGGACGACTGATTAAAATAATTAGGTCTTCCACGAGAGCTTGAGTCGACGCGCCAATCTCGATATCCTATGGCGAGAAGTTGCTAAGCTAAAATGGGAGAATCTGGCGGTCCTGCGGAAGAGGAACGTGAAAGATGAAAATGAGATCCTGGACATTTCGGGAAAGGTCTGGGAGATTGACGACGGTACTTACTTCTTTTTTGATGCATAGCACAGTATATAATTGTGTCCGCTGCTTCTATGGCCTCATTCAACAAAGTCAAGTCATCTGCTGGTTTGACGGATAAAGTGTCTTGAGGGTATCTGTTCGCTTTTCGTATTGCTGTGCTGTACTCCTTCAGGGAGCTAATAATCTCATCAGCACAACCGATCAGCGCGGAGAGCGGGTTTCGCATTTCATGAGAGGTCATGTCAATGAAGGTCTCTTGTTGACGCTTCATCTCGATAGCTTGATCCATTCTTTTTATCAATTGTGCCTCCTGCCATTTCAGCTCAGAAATGTCGGTCAGACAAGACATTATTGTTGAGATATTGCCATTCTCGTCCAAATCCGGGAAGAGAGAAACCAAGATATGCGTAACATCAAGATTTTCGGACCGTGCTCGTCCATCTTGGTCAAGTCTGGGCGCTTTCCAAGGTCTGTTAATCCCTATCTGAACTGTAACAGGTTCTCCTTCTCTTTTCATCCGCCTCCAAGCATCTCTTAAGTCTGTCAAACTACCTGGTACCAAGACTCTTTCCCAATTTACTTTTCCACCTCCAACTTCCAGTGTTGTAACATTTCGATACAAACTATTTACCAATATTGCATCACCTTTTGCGTTCAAGATTGCCAGCCCAACAGGTGCTCGCTCAGCGAACTTGGAAAATTTGATCTCGCTTTCGGACAAATCTCTTGACAGCTTCGCTCTGTCGAGTGCTTCTTGTCTCGTAATCGCTTGGCGTTTCTCAATCTCTTCCCGCATGATTATGGACCCTAGCTGAGGAGTGGTGACTTGATGAGTGAGCAGATGTATGAATTTCTGGTAGTCTTCGTCATATGGTCTCCGTGGGTTCAAGGTGATTGCTAAAAATGCAAGCACACTGTCTGTGTTCTTGGGTATGATGGGGCATACGACGCCGCGGGTGGACGGTCCATATCCCCTCCATTCCAGTGGCTCGTCTACCTGCGACATCACCATAGTCACTGGAGCCATTGCATCCATTGCTTGCCGAAGTTGATGGCCAAGATTTGCGGGATCCGGATGGTCGAGGTTAAGGGTTACTGGAGCCAATTGGTGTCCTGGATCAACACCAAGACATCCTTCCAGCGTACATTCCAAGAAGTTTGAAGTCGACAGACGGTATGCTGGTAATTTAGAGGTTATATCGGATTTGACAGGTTTGGTTGAGTAGAGAAGAACTATTGGAAGGTCTTTTTCGGCAACCTCCCCCGACAGCCCCTCCATGATCCGCTGCCACAGGTCCGAAATAGAACTGGTTTCACTCAACACACGCCCCAAATTCCGCACAATACTTAGTCTTCGATCGCCAATCACTTCTCTCGTAACATCGACAACCGTTGCATGAGATCCCACTACCCATCCTTGTTCACCAATTATTGGAACAAATTTCCAGCTGAAATAAGTCTCCTCGAGGAAATTATACCTATTGAGTAGGAGAAAAGCATTCGCTTCGACCACGGTTTCAAAGTCTTCTCGTTGTTTCACAAGGAGCTTCTCGAAGTGATCCCATATCTCCGCGAACTCGATTCGAGGGTCTTGTCCTTGAAGTGCGGGGTGCTTGTCGCCTATCAAATGAATGTAAGCCTCGTTGTATACAATGGTAGCTTCTCTTTCCCAGTAAATGACTGCGGGCGTGTGATCCTGGACGACCAGCATAACCATTTGTTTCAGCTGTGGTGGCCATTTTGCAATCGGTCCAAGGGGTGATTTCTCCCAGTCAACATCGAGAATGAATTTCTGAAAAGGAGTGACGGTATCTAAATCTGGATTTGAGAGCCAGTCAAAGATCTTGCGCTTCGAATGTTCCGGTGCAGCTTGTGTGGTCCTTAGTTCCGAGGGATTCATTGCCGAGAAGACCTGAATTGTGACAACAATATTCAAACTCTAATTCTCAGGCTCTAGATTCCAGCCGGGGCTATTCTCAAGACGAGGTTATAACCTCGAAATCTCTTTCCTCTACTTTAATGATGGTTGCTGCTGGAACAGTGGTACTATCGCAGCTGAGACGTTAACAATTTAATATACTCTTCGTATTAGGATTAATATAACAGGGACACGAGGTAATTCGATATTTCGTAGGGATCGCAAGTGTGTTTAGGATAATGATGACGCCCCAAGGGCCCGGAAAAGAATGTGAACGCTCAAAGGCGTGGCCAACTGTTGTAAGGTGATCATGACCTTTTGATTGTGAAGATTGCAGTTTCCAAACAGAAATAAACCTCCAACTATGATAGCACTACCAGAAATTAGCTCGAGAGTCGAGACTCCGCCAGCCCGCCTCGGTTCCTCTCGAAGTCTAGAACACCCGGTGTCCATTCAGGGCAGGAACGATGGCGGCGTAACAATAACGTGACCAGGAAAATCTGGTGGTGATGAAAGAAAAGTATAGATCGTTAGACACTTCTCCCAGCAAGGTTGTTGGAGTGCTTGAAAGAACACGACATGATCTTGGGATATGGTTTGACTCAATTTCGGGTACTCGAAATTTTTAGGCATCCCAGTTCGACAATTTCCATATTCTACCCTCGCCTTCTCTAGACTCCCGATACTTTCCCTTAGATAAAACACAGAATAGAAACCAATCAACCAACCCACCGTCTAGCACTCTTGAACATCCTAACCCAGGGTCCAAATTCACCCCATTCCTCCGCCTTCCCAGGGGGAACATAACTCGCGACATCAACCATGATAGTCCGTTCTGGATGTGGCATTAGAGCTAGAACTCTGCCATCCAGATTTCTGACAGCAGCAATACCCTCTGCACTTCCATTGGGATTGAAGGGATATTTGGCGGTGAGGGAACCACGGTTATCGGTGTAGCGCATGGGGATGAGGCTATCTGCGTTCATGGCTTCCAGGTCGCTAGGATTTTGGAAGGAGGCTCGTCCTTCGCCGTGAGAAACGACGATAGGAAGGGAGGAACCGTGCATTCCGTGGAGGAAAACGGAAGGATTCTTAGTGTTGTCTTGGATCCTGACCATGCTTACCCGTCCTTCGAATTGCTCGCTTTGGTTTTGCTCAAAGGTTGGCCAATGTGTAGTTCCAGGAATCAATTCTTTGAGCTGGCTGAGCATTTGACAACCATTGCAAACACCGAGGGCAAAAGCGTCGGAACGGGCGAAGAATGTTTCGAATTCTGAGCGAGCATGAGGATTCATGAGGATGGAGCTCGCCCAGCCTCGACCAGCGCCCAAGACATCACCATAGGAGAATCCACCACAAGCAGCTATTCCAGCATAGTCTGCGAGACTTCCACCATCAATGATGTCGCTCATATGTACATCGACTGCATCAAAACCAGCGACCTTGAACGCATACGCCATTTCTGCATGACCATTGACACCTTGTTCTCGAAGAATAGCAACCCGAGGAGGTTTGGCAAATGCGGATGCAATAGTCGCTGTAAGAGGTAGTATATTCTCTTTTGGCTCAAAAGTAAGCTTGTAATGTAGTCCTGGGTCGTAATCATCTCTGATGCTCTCGTATTCCGAGTCGGCACAATCGACGTTGTCTCTCTCACGTTGCATGTGGTAAGATGTCTTGGCCCAAAGGAGTTGCATTTCCGCGCGATCCATATGAATTATTGATTTCTGTCCGTAACGTATTGACAACTTTTGCTTCGAAGCTGCTGGGATTCGACCGATCTTGCGCACTAGTCCTGGAGGGGGCCCACACGTTGCAAAACATCTGAGGAAATTTGTCTCGTCTGACTTTCGCACCTGGAATACTGCACCAAGTTCCTCATTGAACAATGATGCCAGAACATCCTGGACAGAAGAACTCTTCGCGAATCCATCGATCATCAACTCAGCACCACATCGACCAGCAAACATCATCTCAGCGACAGTAGTGATCAGACCGCCGTCAGAGATATCGTGGTAGGCAAGCACGATTCCAGCTTCGTGTAGTTGAGAAATTGCGTCAAAGTAATCTCTAATAAGATCTGTATCTCTTATATCTGGTGCCTCATCTCCCAATTGACCAAAGGCTTGCGCAAGAGCGGAACCACCGAGTGCTTGATGGCCTTGCGCAAGATCTACGTACATAAGAATAGTCTCCCCAACATCTTCGAAACGACGTAGTGTGGGCGTCCAAGTATTTCGAATATTGGCAACAGGTGCGAATGCTGATATGATGACAGACATAGGAGCTGTCACTGTTTTTGCATCGCCCGACTTGTGATCTTTCCAAGAAGCTTTCATCGATGTCGAATCTTTACCCACGGGTATGCTAATGCCCAATGCAGGACATAACTCCATCCCGATTGCATGAACCCCTTCATACAAAGCAGCTCCTTCTCCAGGATGATTTACTGCCGCCATCCAGTTTGCCGATAACTTTACCCTGGACAATTCGTCACCGAGAATATGAGCAGCAGCGATGTTGAGCAAACTCTCTGCAACGGCCATCCTTGCTGATGCTGATGGCGAAATTAGAGCAAGTGGCGGTTTCTCTCCCATGCTCATTGCTTCACCTGTCTTGATCTTGTCACCCAGACAAGTCGCGGTTACAGCTACATCAGCAAGTGGTGTTTGCCACGGTCCGACCATTTGATCACGAGCAGTCATGCCCCCAACACTTCGGTCGCCGATGGTTATGAGGAAAGACTTGGACCCGACGGCCGGTACTGTGAGAACTCTCTCGATGGCTTTTCGCAACAAGTCGTGTTCTGGAATCTGAGGATACGCTTCTGCGAGAGACGTCTGAGCATCGAAAGGCGTGAGTTTCAGCTTTCTTGACTTAACAATCCTGTCAAGCTTTCTGCTGTTGGGAAATAACGTTGACATCGGTAGGTCAACAGGGCGAGGATACTCCTTCGAATTTCGGTCTGTCACTACCAAACGGCTTTGGCCCTCTTTATCCTTTGATAGAACTTTACCAACATTCGAGAAACCACATCGTTCACGTTCTAGATTCTGTAATCAGTACAGTCGTAAACTCCACCGTAAACAAGGATCTGCTAGCATCACCAAAATCTGTGTTCTAGAGCGGAAATCATAACAACAATAGAAGGCACTTACTCGCAATACTCATAAACTTGTTCAGCGAGTCAGGATTGACCAGCATGACATATCGTTCTTGAGCCTCACAGCACCATATTTGAAGTGGACTCATGCTGGGATCCGCATTGTCAACCTGTTGCAACTCAAATTCTCCTCCATATCCCGCGTCTTTTACCAACTCTGGAAGTGCGTTCGACAGTCCTCCTGCACCCACATCGTGTATGAAGGCAATGGGATTTTCGTCACCAAGGGCCACGCAAGCATTTATGACCTGCTGTGCTCGGCGTTCCTGCTCGGGATTTTCTCGTTGGACACTATTGAAGTCGAGCTCGACAGAGCTCTCTCCCGAAGCAGCACTCGACGCTGCGCCGCCACCAAGTCCAATCAACATAGCAGGTCCACCCAAAACTATGACATGAGCTCCATCCTTTACGAACAAACCATCCTTTTTCAGAGCATGTTGAGGTCGAACGGTACCAACCCCTCCCGCGATCATGATGGGTTTGTGATAACCATATACTTCGCGACCATCACTCCCAGTGTCAACATCCGCGAGCAGAGTTCTGAAACATCCAAGCAGATTGGGGCGACCAAATTCGTTGTTAAACCTAGCACTGCCGATGGGTGCTTCAAGCATTATGTCTAGGGAGCTTGCATAGTGTGCGGGTCTGCCAATATCAAGTTCCCACGGTCTCTTGTGGTCAGGCATTAGCAGATCCGACACCCAGAAACCGCAAAGACCAGCTTTAGGAGAGGATCCAATTCCTACAGCACCTTCGTCTCTAATTTCACCACCCGATCCCGTTGCAGCGCCAGGAAAGGGTGATATTGCAGTTGGATGGTTGTGAGTTTCAACCTTGATCAGGAAATCAACTCGCTCCTTTGTCTGCCTCCAACCTGTACCGCCAGGTCAGCTCTGGGCCATGTTGGAAAAATTCCAGGGTTTGGAAGAAATCAACTGAGAATGCTCGTCATGTGAAGTGATTGAAGTTTGTGAATTTCAAGGGGTTCTTACTTCCTGTTGAATAGTCGGGCGCCCAAAAACTTGCATTTTCTCCTTCCAAAACCGCCGCGTTATCACTATAAGCGGAGACAGTATATCGTGGATTCAGAGTGTGGGTGTTTCGAATCATCCCAAACAAACTCTTACCCATAGTCATCCCATCAATGGTCCAGTTTGCGTTGAATTGCTTATGTCTGCAGTGCTCTGAATTCACCTGTGCGAACATAAATAGCCTGTCAAAGTCAGCCATCGACCAAGGTGAGGCTATCTAGGCAAACAAGGTGACAAGCAATTCAGCTATACAGCTAAAGAGCTAGAGCATTTCATTTGGCAGAGACATACTGGGATGACCAAATTGAATTTCCCTAATTTATCTGGTATACTCCAACACGGAGCCCATTACATTGCCTAAGATATAATCTAAAATATGAAAAGCAGATTGGACTTACTCGATATCATGAGGATCTCGTCCTAACCTGGTATACTCTTCAATCAGATACTCAACCTCGGAGTCATCCATAGCAAGACCATTTGCCCGGCTGTAGGTTTTTAGTTGATCAAGAGGGACGACTTCCAATTGACGAGCACTTTCCTCAGAGAACATAGTCTCAAGATCTGGCTCTGCTGTACTACATGTCTCCGTCATTCGGTCATGGTACAGATCCCTGAGTAGGGAAGCTGCCGTGTCGTCTGGCGGTGAGTTGAAGTCAATCACCACCGTCCGACCTCTCTCGATCCTAAACACATTTCGGAGACCACAGACTCCTGCAATACTTGTTGCTTTTGACGACCATGGTGACAGGTTCCGTGGAGTGATGTGGTAAACGGTCGACGCTAGCCCAGAACTTAGAGCCGCACCATTTTGAACGCCTGGTAGAAGCTGTCTGAGCTGGGCTTCGGTCTCTTGGTCTGACACTCTCAATTGCGTATAGTAAGCCCAGCTTCCGCGGACACCATTTACTTTCAAGACTGGTAGATGCTGTTCCAGTACCTTATTAAGGCGAATCGTCAGCTTCTTCGCATCTGCCGGAGTGAAGCATGAGTCGCCATGTAGCACGAAGTGCGCCATGTCTCCAGAGGCAGCGACGACGATAAAACGAGCCTCAACTAACGGCTTTGAGTGTGAGCTGTAGATTGAAGATGGAAGAAATATGTTGGAGGGGTCGTGGAGGGGTCATGGAATTTAAATTTTAGTCACCTCAGGTCGGAGCGCAGATCGGAGCGCAGGTCGGAGCAAAAGTCGGTGGAGAGCCGACCGGCCAATCAGCTATTGCCTTGTCTGAGGTTGATTGACGTTGTTGAAAGGAAGCAGGTCAACCTTTGAATTGCTTGGAAAATCAACTGCTCTTTGAAAGACATCTGACTGTATTAAGAATAATTAGATAGGGAAATCTATGCGTTCACTCTGCCAGTCAGGTCTTCAAATGTTATGATACTTTCAGTATTGAACTGCAGTCACACCATTCATGCGATTGAGGATTTTCTAGCTTCAATCCGCAGTGACCAGCCACGTGCCAGCTTCCAATCTAGGTACAACGTGTGTGACATCGGTGAAGCTGTGGGATTTTGCCATTTGGATGATCGATAACTCTCTCTCGTTTGTTTGAGTGAGTCCCAGTAAGCAATCGTGCCCCACGAGACACTTGGGGGAGGACTTTCAGATTGGGGAAAAGATAATGTCCTTTTCAACATTATTGAAACTTCAAAAAGTCTAAAGGGCCAGATACTAAACGACAAAAGAGTCTGGAGTAAACAACGGATTATAAGAGTAAGAGACCAGACAATCCGTCTTCGAAACAAATATAGAACCCGGGAAGACTGTTTTTCCGAGATCCGGAAATTGTGATGACGGTTCATGGTGATCTCTTGTGAGGTCTTGGCGGCAGGGGCTGTTGCTGCCCATCGTTTCCGGCAAGAAACCATAAAAATGTTGGATTGAAGTCTGTCCTTCAGATCCTTCGCAGCATTGCCCAGCTCACCGCAGTCGTTCCTTTCTGTACAGAGAATCCCCATAGCAGATGGACTTCCGATAATAAATCCTGTACCCACAACCTCTCCGCCGAAGACCTCCATCGATACCAGCCTCAAACCACCAATACCCCCCAAAATGGGTCTTGTAACTTTTATCTCAGGCTTCGTGGCCCCGTTGTTTATCATTGTCTCTCCGATTACTTCGTATGCGGATCAGACGTACTCGATACACAAGAATAAATCCAGTGCTGGGTTCTCGTTGGATATACCATTGATCATGCTGGTGGCTTCAATATTGAGGTAAGCTAGCGCATTCAGCCCTAAATAGAACAGTTGCACTACTAACAGCACCTCCAGGATATTCTACTACCCAGGCGCGCACTTCGACACGTCCCTACTAGTCCAATCGTTTATTATGATCGCGATACAAGTTGTGCTGCTCAAAGTTGCGTTAGATCACCGACCAGGTCCATCTTCAAAAGGGGGTGACGCGGCGACTCCTTTCGCTGCTGCCAGAGAAGGAGAGCTGGGAGTGTCAAGGCCATACAATTTTTGGCAGTGGAGGTCACCTAAACCGTATGCATTCCACTGTTCCGCAAAAAGTGAACCGCCTAACAATTCTGCAGCTACTGGCAATTCCTCCTCTACCTCTTCATAACTCTCACCGCACTCGAACTCGTGCTCTCCCCCATGCATTCACTGTACTCCATGTACTCAGCCCTGATCGGATATCTCGGGCTCTCGATCGAAGCCACTCTCCCACTTCCGCAAATAATCTCGAACTACAAGTCCAAGTCATGTAGAGGATTTCGGGTTTCTGTGCTTATTAGCTGGCTGGCAGGTGACGCGATGAAGATGTTCTGGTTTTTCACGGCAACGACTGAGATCCCATGGGCTTTTAAGCTGTGTGGTATCTTCCAGATGTGCTGTGACAGTTACTTGGGGATTCAGGCATTTGTGCTGTATGGAGATGGGCCGCCTGTGTTGAAGGATCATAAACTGAATGGGTTTGCGAACGGGGTACACGCAAGGACAATGACAGAAAAGGATGTACGACTAGGGGATTAACATGGGCGGCGAATGTATATGATATATATCAATTGTGTTTGAACAAGATTCAACGATTGCACCACCATCTTTTCTCATTCCTCCAGTGACCTCCTCTTTTGTGCACGGCAAAAACTGTCACCAAATTGTCATTGCACTACCATTAGATTGTCTTTGCAACGGGGAGTACAAGAATCCCTGTCTTGAATCCATCGAAACCCCATACCGGATTTGACTGCTTTCCAGATTTGCGTGTGCAGTACAATCATTCACTCCTTCCAGCCAGCCTTGCAGTCCCAAGCCCACAAGTCTCTGACACTCCAAAACGCCACATCTGCAGAGATCACTAACCAACAATCGCCTTTCTCAAAAAAATTTGTTTGCTTAATCCGTGTCTCTTCTTCACCAACTACCACACTCCTGACGTCCATTGGCCAATTCTCCACATCGCACTATCTCCAAAGCCATTGTCATGTCACGGACCGTGACTTCTGCGCGACGATCGATATGGACTTTCGGTATGAAATTGTGTGGTATTCGATAGGCGCACAGGAGCTCCATGAGAGAAAAGTGGCGGATTGTGAATCTCTGGGACGTTGTGGCAGGGGTGTAGATCTCGGTTGTGAGATGTGAATACGTGCTCGCTTGTGAACTTCATGATAGCCTCCATCAACACCACCTCTAGCCAAAACATGACAACATCGTCCCATATAATCCATCTGACCTCAAATTAGTTCTCTGAACCATAAAAAGTCCACTGAAGCTCGAAACACAAAAATCGGTTATGTATTGCGTCGTGTAGGCAGGATATAAAATCCCTCGCTAGCCTCGCGGCTCACAACGATGAACCTTCTCGAACGGGAGCTCGAAGGTGAACGATTCACCTTTGCATCAAGGCCCGCGCTCCTTCTCTTTCCTTCCACCTAGTTTCCTGCTGGCCCCACTTTCTCTTCTAGTTCGTGGGTACAAATACTTTCCTCCGCTTCTCTCCTCTCACACTCTTCCAACTCTTCCACAACACCACCGTTCCTGAAATCTCGAAACTTTCAACGATCTGCTCCCCAACCTTCACAAACTTTGCTGAAGCTTCTCGACTCTAGTAAGTTCGTACAAGAACACCATCGCGCATCAGTTGCTGACTTCAATTGTAGCTCACTGCACCGCCGCCGTTCTTTCTCGACGATCTTTCTCAAGTTGCAGCCCGTAGCAACTTGATACTTTATCCTTCTTTTCAGGTATGTATCCACTATTATGATCGTTCTCACATGCAATTTGGACTTCTATCATCCTTATTGTCGTGCTCAGCGACTCTTCTCCCCAGCGAATGATCGATATCTCTTCTACCTCCTTGCAGAGGCTTGAGAGTGAATCGATCTTTCACACATCACGAACATTAGCACCTTGCTTCTATCACTACTGTTGCGGCGACTTGCTGCGGTCGTTCACTGTGGCGAATACGAATGCTGAGCCCACACCACATCTTCCTTAATCTGCCTAGCTGTTTTCCATACTTGGTCTTCCAGATGCGCATGTCCTCCAAGAGTCATACCTGCTCGGTTGAATATGACATTCGCCGGGAAGGTGAATTCTTGGTTGGATACTGGCCCTCCTTGAGGTGGGAAGGTGATGGGTTGACTTTGGCAATCGCACCTCACCGTTGCTAACGCCATCAACTGCTTCAAGTCATCGTTCATTTGAACTACAAGTTTCAATCTCCAGTACAATATTCTCTTACTTTCTGCTGTCCTCGACATATGACTTCCGTGTGCTACACAGCTGACGTTATCTTCCCTTAGCTTCTACCAAACCACCTCGACATCATTGAAAATGCCTAACTGGAAAGCCCCAGAGTCGTCCGTCCGCTTGCTCTCTGCTATCATAGCAGCCCACCCAGAGCTTAAGTTGAATTATGCCGGTATGTTTGTTAAATTTTTCTTTTCTTTTGCTCCCTTTCTCGATCCCCTTCTATTTCCAATTGCTTTCTCCTCGCTGTTTCTTACCACGGCGTGTTCATTCTATTTTGGCGTTCTCCTGATGCACTGTTCATAGATGTCGGAAAGTTTTACGCTCATGGAGCTGGCTACAAGCAAATCTGGGATCGCATGAATGCAATCAAGAAGAACGCAAAGCTTCTAGCCGATGCGGTTGCGGGAGGCGATGATCCATTTGACGTCGAACTTTGGGAGATCGCCGCATCGAAACCCAAGGGGGGCTCGAGGACAGGTAGTCATGAGTCTGCTCCTCCTTTGAACCTCACACTTAGCACATCCTGGCCATACTGAGTACTTTGTGTATTGTTTGCTTTGTTGGTGTTTTACTGTTTTTACTTCTATCGAGCATTCAGTCCTCCTGTTGATTCTTTTCTAGCCATTTCTGCCAGATTTGGCGACGACTGTACCGCGTCTGCTCTCGAGAACCGTTTCCGAAAGATCAAGTCCTCTGCCAAGGCCATTAACCTTGCGGTTGCACGTGGAGATGATCCTTTCAAAATCGATATCGGCGACGCCGGTCGTGGTCAGACGCTTTTCCTTGCACTTCTCAGCTCGAAACGTTTGCATACTTGTCTCAGAAGTCTGAGATACTTGAGTATCTAGCACGTTCTTCTGATCATACATATCATCATTTCACCAATCCCTTGCTACACTCTCAGACCAAACTTGTTGATATCTATCGTTAGAGATTTCTGCCATGTATGGTTCTCAGTGCACCGAGAGTGCACTCAGAAATGTTTTCGCGCGGAACATCCACAAAAATGCCGTCAAGTTAAGGCTTGCGCACGCTAGCGGAGAAGATACGCAGGCTGTGACTCTTATTGCCCTTGGCGCCGCCAATCGACAAACAAATAGTTAGAGCATTATTTCCCACTCCACTCAAAGACACTCGATCCATCTCACCTTTTCTTCGGTAAATTCATGACTGCATGGAATTGACTTGAGTGGCAGAACTGGCTAAGTGCTTTGATAGCGACATCACTACCAATGCAATTAGAAAGGTCTTCACTCGCTATGTCTTTCCAAACGTTCCGACCATCCATGCTGCAATTGCAGCGGGTACCAATCCTGCCAATGAATCATTGATGGGACTTGGTGGTGGTAGAACTGGGGATTGTATGCCATGAATCTCCATCTGCTTCTTTTGCTGCCCCTTAGCATCTTTCCCAGACTATTTCAAAGCCTATATTGATCTGTCACAGAGGTTGCCAAATGTTTCGGCGAATCGGTCCAAGAGCCTGCTATCAAGAACCTTTTCGTCAAGACAATTAAACCAAACGTCAAGGATATTCTGAGCGCGCTTGAGAGAGGCAATGATCCAGAGGCTGTGGGATTGAGAACCTTGGGCTCCAAAGTTCCGGGCTTCCCCGGTACTAAGGATTCCTCATCTGTTTTTCAGAGCTTCCACACATCACAGCACCTCTCACACGCACTTGCACTCTGTTATACAGATTTATTGACATCGTGGTCCCAGAAATCATCAAGCATTTCGACCCTGACGTTACTAAATCTTCAATCCACACGTTCTTCTGTCGTCAGATCACCCCGGGCGTCAGAAGACTCCAGGACTGCGTCAAATCTGGTGGAGATCCTCGTTCAGTTGACCTTGGTGGCTTCCAGAAGAGTCAGATTTCATTTTCTCCTTGCAACTTTATTCATGACTTTATACTTACTCTCTCGAGGTTATCGCTAGAGACAAAGTTAATGGTGTTTCTAGCAATTGCCTTGCATTTCGGGAGCGATGTGACCAAGAAGTCGATTGAAAACATTGCCTTGAAGCAAATCAAATCAAGCGTTGCAATTCGTCGAGAATATGTTGCCACAGGTCAAGATTGCAAGAATCTCCTCGTCGATGGCATAACTACCTTTGGTAATCCGACTTTAAGCTCTCTTTTGTCTTCGAGCGGATCTCAGCAAAGTTTCTCACATGTTAAGTTCTTGTTATTGTGTACCAAAACAAGAGGGAAATATGTTGATAAATTGCGCAGAAGTCCAGAAGCTCTTTGGCAGTGATATCACACCAATGGCGATTCAGAACCGAGTCAATAAAATCATCAAGCCTCATGTCAATTTCCTTAAAGCCAATGCCGCAGCCGGCAATGACAATAAGGATGTTGCGATGGGGAAGATGCTGGGTCAGAGTCTGCTTCGTTATGCTTTACCTTTTTTTATGCTTTCCCCTGCGAGCAATTGTCCACGCGCGTCCCACGATCCTGCCTCAGCTTTTATATTTATTAATCTCCTGGTAGATGTCCAGAAGCATTTCGGAGCCGATATCACGGAGTCAGGTGTTAAAAATCAATTCAACAAGATAGTCCGACCTCATATCAACTTACTCAGAGCCACTGTCAAAGCAGGCAATGACACTCAGTCTGTTATCATGGGCGGAATGTCAAGTTCGGGTCAGAGTTGATCTTTTGGTTTCTGATGTCTGCTTCCTGCTTCTACACACTTTCACTACAAGGCTATCTTTTGGAACTTGTATTGACCAGTTTCCAGAAGTAGCAGCTTGCATGGGCAGCGATACCACGGTAAACTCGCTCAAGTGGCAATACTACCATCCTCTCAAAGCAGCCGTGGATCTCATCAGAGCGACACGGGATGCTGGTCAGGATTGCAAGAACTTGAATTTGGGTGCTAGTATCGCTGATGCCGGCAAGAGTTAGCAGAGTTTCCTTTTCACAACTGCACACTTCACAATTATTTTTCTTTCCCATCTCGGAACATGTATTGATCTAGTTTTAGAGGTTGCAGCATACATGGGCTCCGACACTACCGCTTCTGCCCTTTCATGGCAATTTGCAGTCAATTTTAAGAAGAACGTCAAGCTCCTCAAGGCTTGTCGTGAGTCTGGGAACGATTGCAAAGATGTCGTACTCGGCATGGGAGGTGGCGCTGGCAAGGGTCAGGCATCATGTTTTTGCGTTCTACTCTCAGAGCACTGCCCATCTTTCTTATTCTGTTTGGATCCTTGTTTCATAACATTGACTCACGACCTAGCCACCGCAAAAGCATTCGGCTCAGATTGCACACCCAACGGTCTTAAGTTCCAGTTTGACGACAAATTCAAAGCAATTGCAAAGCGTCAGCT
The DNA here is from genome assembly GCA_003988945.1 of Chaetoscypha palmicola. Classification (NCBI taxonomy): domain Eukaryota; kingdom Fungi; phylum Ascomycota; class Leotiomycetes; order Helotiales; family Helotiaceae; genus Chaetoscypha; species Chaetoscypha palmicola. The sequence continues at coordinate 15,388 of QYAH01000247.1, read as the reverse complement.
TGCAATGCTTGAAGACAATCTGGATCCTAAGGACGTTGATCTTGCAAACGTCAGATATCGCGGCAAGGGTCTCGACAATTTCTTCCTTTCTGTCCTGCACATTTCTTTCTTCCCTAGCAGAAGTCTGAGCAAAGAACCTTTTATTGATGAGCCCTTTTAGAGATTAGCAAATACTTCGGCCACGATGCGAGCCCAGGCGCGATCGCTTTCCAGTTTCGAGGCATCAAAGCACATGCGCAAGCACGCAAAGAATGGGCCGATTCTGGAAAGGACGCTATGCTTCTCCCTGAGGCTCCTAAGAGATCTAAGGGTGCCCAACTTCCCACCTTCCCTTTCGTCACTCTTCTTGTCGCGAGCACGGACTTCAAGACTTCATATTATTGACATACTATATTCCAGAGATTGCAGGCTACATGAACGATGGCACCACAAAACACTCGCTTGATCACCGCTTTCGATCGATTAAGAAAGAGGCTGCTGCTATGAGATGTACCTATCTATTCACACAACCTTCACCACTGCTCTATTCCGAATCACACTACTGTTTCTTTGGGTCGAACTCCAATTCACATACCACCCATCATTTTCCTGGACCAACTGGCTAACTCCCTCGCAGCAGGAAACGGTTCCGCCCCTGGTTCCGCCGTCAAGACACCTGGTTCCGCAGCAGGCAAGGGAAAGAAGCGTGCATCGCCAACAAAGAAGAAAGTTGAGAACAACTCCGACGATGACGAGGATGATGACATGGATGTCGAAAGCCCTTCCAAGAAGGCAAAGATTAGTCGTCCAACGAAGGCACCTGCCCGTTCCGCCAACAAAGGCAAGAGCTACGTTGAGTCGGACGATGAGGCAGCCTCCCCAGCCGAGGTCGTTGTCAAGTCAGAGGAGGATGCCTATGCTGTCAACAACGGCAATGGCCACGCCAACGACTTCGAAGAAAGCTACGGGACGGCCTATGATGGAAAGGAGCACTTTTTTGGTGCGAATGAAGAGTTTGAGGATGCTTGATTTGGACATCATTTCTTCTCTACACTTCCTCAAGGTGGTATGGTCTAGATACGATTCTGGCCATCAACACTCTATTCTTTTCGCATTTCCTGTATTGTTCACGCGCACGCCAAAGTCTACGAGACGTACGATACACCCTTTCTAGTTCGACGCACCATTACACCACTTCAATCACATGCGGTCACCACATTGGCACACAAGTCTTTACATCGCTGTCACGCCAGCACCATCGATTTCAATACTTCGACGAATTCACCAAAAGCATTGCTGGCTACTATTTTTCAGCATCATCGAAGCTCGCCAAGCTACCCATTGGAAGAACGACGACTGGCAGATACCTGGATCGACGCATATCCCTCACGCATCACCTCCAAAATTCACACAATCAACCCTTGATATTTGACGTTTTCTTTCATTCACATGTACAATAGACCAAAACACTTCGATGTATCACCTGCAAAATATCACCCCGGAGGATGGACGATTCACAGGACACCTTGAGTGGATCAATTTGAAGAATTGTTTGTTTTGTTGCCCTTTGTTTTTATTGAATTTATTTGACTTTGGCTTGCCTTACGAATGGATGGATGGATGGCAGATAGGACTTTCTCTACGGTGGACGTCAGCAAGAAGGCAGGGAGGAATCTTCAGTGCGCGTGGTAATGAAGTCGGCCATCTAGTCAGACAAACTAGCGCCATGAAACGAAAAGTCATTCTAAAACCATGTGACATGTGAGATATATTGTGAATATGTGAAAGTAAGTGATTTGAAGTGAGAGGGTTGAGGTTCATGCGGGGATTGTGCTTGATAGACGTCATTTTATTGATATTGTGAGCTATATACTAGCGTGTGTTTATGAAAGGGAGACGTGGAAATTCGTCTCACTTTTCCCAGAGGGTAACAGTGTTTAGTATCAGAGTTATTTTCTACATTCGTGTCTACGGAAGGCCGAGGGGTGACACGCTCGTAGCTCTCTGTGAGGCTATTGCGTTTGAGGATACTATCTCGCCGGCTTTCAAGGTCGGCAGTCGTAGATAAACAGATGGATTCTGCATTGTAAGATAGAGATGACTTAGGGGTTGAGAGAGATATGAACTCAATACTAATGTGGCGAACGATAGGAAGGTTCAGAGCAACGAAACCACCAAATCTGAAGAGTACCGCGTAGGGCGTATAGCCACTTTGTTAACGCTGCTTGGCGAAAGACTAAACCCAGAACGATTGACTTATATAGGAGATCACTCCCTTGCTTATTCCTACTGTAGCTCTTATCTCATGCACATATATCAGAACAACACTACATTTACAACAGGCTCAATCACTTAACATGGCTGGTAAATTAAAAGTAACAATTTCCAAACCAAAACACCACACACCAAATTTGCCGTCAAGTCGTGCAAGTCGGCTGTGCGCGCAGTTACGAGATAACCAATTATTTTACTCACAACGAGTAGACTAGCTTCGCTTACTTAACGTCCATCCGCGGCGGCGAATTTCGCCGTGTGGTCTACTAAGCACGCTTGGCGTGTTGAAATCTGTAATAACGAGATACGAGGGATCGAATACCTAGGATTGATGTGCAATTCTTACCTCTTCGAATGGTCGTAGTGCTTATATTTTGCGGACGTATTTAATTGCGGTGAAGATCGTTCGCTAAAATTTCGTGGCCTAGATTAATAAGTCTAGGCAATTGATGTTGTTAATGTGGATGAGGCCAATCATCTTGGTCAGCGAGAGAAACTAAGAGTCGTAAGGACCCTGCTAGCCGAAGATAAATTCCTCCGATGTAGAAGGAACTTCTAGGACCAAGTATGAAGTATAGCATGAAGTTTAAACGCAGATCATAGTCAGATCATAGTCAGGGAAGAGGCTCATCCTCCTGCCGGTGATGCAATGCGGAGCTGAATAGTGGAGCTCGTAAGGACCCTGTTCACTGCCGCCCACATTACTGTCAGCAGGCACCACTCGCACCCCAGCAAACAAACCAGACGCTAACGAAGCGAGCTACACGCTCGTAACGAATGGTGGGGCTATACAAACCTCCCGACAACCAACACTTCTACAAACTCAAGCTTTGATTCTAGGATCCCATACGAAAGCGGTCTAATTGTTCCTCCTGCTGAACATGAGTTGGAGTGTATTGGCAAGTGTCATGGTATGATTCGGCTGACATGGTCGGGTGTGAGTCAATGTACTCGGTGCCGGCGAAAGATGCCGGTGGGATTATGAAGGGTTTCGGATGGATTGGGAAGGGGGAGGGTTGGGATGCGAGAGAAAATGTGCAAGTGCTATAGGCGGATGTTGCTTAATTAGGTTTGTGGTGGGACTTGAGATGGCGCTTGAGGGCGGGGTATAAAGCTAGAGGGCCTTCCAAAAATATTGAGGGTGCAATATCTGAAGTTGAGAGACGCTTGAGTTGTATGAAGTTTTTGATCTCCGGAAAGTTTGAAAGAGACACCGAGTTTGACGACGTTAGAATGGCTACTGAAAGTTTTGAAGAGAGGATTGAGAGGGGGTGTAGGAATCGTGAGGTTCCTGGGTTGATTTGTGTTGCGGGGAGTGCTGATGGTATGTTTCTCTGAGTTGCCATTTGCTGTTTGAAATAGTGTCATGGGTAGTGTCTCAAAGAAATGGTTGTGTGGTATTAGATTATGGGGATACCTTGATGCTTCTTGAAGTCTTGGGTGTCAACATCTCAAAGTGCTGTTTACAGTTTCCACTATTCCAGCACCTAAATCTCGCATCTAGCACTCAGAGACAGCGGCTTTACAACCTCACTATTCTACTCGATCAAAATTTAACACCCTCACAGGAAACTTCACCTACCAAAAAGCCTTCGGCCGCCGCTCTCTCAAAGACCTCACGAAGGATGATCCTCTACAGCTCGACGCAACCATGTGGCTTGCATCCTGCACTAAACTCCCCGTCACCATCGCCGTTATGCAATTAGTCGAGCAAGGGAAAGTAAACCTCGACGACGATATCTCCGCTATCCTACCAGAATTTAAAGGAATTTCAGGGACGCAAATTTTGAAGGGGTTTGAAGAGGATGGTGAAACGCCAATCTTAGTTCCAAATGACAAGATTATCACTTTGAAGTAAGTTGAGTCTATACATACCAAGAAAAGGGAAATGATCTAACAATATCTAGACATTTACTTACGCACCAATCCGGCGTCCCCTACGACTTTTTCAGTAAGCTCCCCAAACCCCACTAGCTCGCAATCAATCCTAACAACCTCCAGATCCAGAGGTAATAAAATACCGCACCCTAACAGAGAACTTCACACCCAACATAAAAATCACCGCCGACTTCGACCTCGCCATGCGCTCCCCCCTCGTCTTCACCCCCGGCTCAAGCTGGGAATACAGCACCGGCATCGACTGGGCCGGAAAGATGATCGAACGCATCACAGGCTTGTCGCTCGAACAGTATATGAACCAAGCCATCTGGGCTCCGCTTGGAGTGAGCAGCATGACATTTTCCCCGAACAAGCACCCCGATATTGCGGGGAAGATGGCGGATATGAGTGTGCGAGCGGGCGGGAGGGGTCCGATTGGGACTGCGCTGGATCCTGAGGGGATTATGGAGTATACGGATGATACGGTGTGGAATCCGGATATGAGTTGGGCGTCTGGCGGGGCGGGAGTCTATGGGAGTCCAAGGGATTATGCGAAGATGTTGGGGAGTGTTTGTGCTGGTGATGGGAAATTACTCAAAAATGAGACGCTGGATTATATGTTTCAAGACCATCTCACGGCAGAGGCTAAGAAGGCCTGGGAGGCGAGATTGCAGATTCCAGAGTTGAGAGTTGTGTATGGGGTTCCGCAAGGCCAGAAATCGAGCTGGGGGATTGGCGGGATGGTGTTTTTGGAGGATGAGGAGGGTGGGAGGGGGGAGGGGACGATGAATTGGGGTGGGTATCCGAATGTTTTGTGGTTTTGTGATAGGAAGAAGGGCATGAGTGGGATTATGGGGAGTCAGATTGATCCGCCGGGGGATGTGAAGTTTATGGAGTTGTATCGGCTGTGGATCAAGGAGGTTTATGAGAAGGCGGGGAAGAATTAGATTGAGAAGCGTGGTGGCTGCTGGAGATTAGAGGATGGAAATAGGTTTTAGAGGTTAGACTAACGACACTCGTCAATTCCTTCATTCAATTGAAATTGTGTAAGAATCTAAACATTGGTACTTGCATAAATACTTCTTCTAAATTTCTTCCAAGCTAAGGATCCTACTATAATCCGTCTATCGCTTTCACGAGAAGACTCTAATTGTTTAGAAAATTATAGCTGACTACTTACCATACAAAACATGGATATTGCTTACTTTTGGCCATCTAACACACCCAACTCCAAATTTGTTCGCACATTAAATTATAACCAAACCCCTATTACTTGTCGCTGATCCTCTGTGAACTACCCTTATCATCTAATATAACAGCGACGGATACCTCACTCACCCAAGTAACGTGATAAAAATAGTTCAACATCCGCTTATATTGCATCACTCCATTACCCATCGACAGCCGCCTACAATTAATATTTCAACCCCTTATAGACAAACAACATACCTGACAAATAACCGCTATCAAAACACTACGCGCGCATTGTGATTCCATTATAGTATTCGAGCCAACGAATAGCCTTGCTATAGATCAGACTCCTCCTGCGATACTAGCAATTATGTAAAAACACATCGGTTGCTGTTCGTAGGTGGTATACGGGTTGTCGAACGCGGTGAGGTGGCGCACGTAGTTTCATTTCGTAAGCTCGCTGCAAGAACGAATGGGGTTGACCTCTTAGTCCTGAGGTGTGAGGGTGGCTGTTTATCTGGCAGGATACTGCACTAGAAAATGCGACAGGCTATAGACTACGAGTCAAGAGTCCTATCCACTTTAAGTAGGACGACAGTGAAGAATCGCTCGTTAGAAAGTGTCAACTCTCTCAACGATCTTGTCGAGTTACGATGAACAGTAGCTGCGAAGATGTCACAACTAACCCGGTACGTTAGCTCCTGCCTTAAAACACAACAACGTCCCTTCCGTATCAACTCAATAACAACAACACCACGATGAAAGCCCATCTACCACATCTACATGCATTCCACACTTTCAAACCCTTACACCCCTCATCACCAGCTCCATGATTTCGCGACTCACCATTCTCAACCCCTCAGATAGACTTACCACTCATTTCAGCCAGCCCTAGAACTTCCATTTGCAAGCTCTCTCTAACACCTACCGACCTTCCTACCTGAGTAGCTCCCACCAAGCTAATCCAGCACAATGGAACAACCCATGGGCCGCGCTCCCACAATGAACATCCACAAATCACCAACCACAATCTCACGAGTCGACCCCCTCAAACACGCCTTCCGACGGATCTTCGATTCCCTGCCTGAAGGCGCACGCGGACATGTAGTCGCTTCTGTGGGGGAGCTTCTCGGTACCATCTGTTTCATATTTTTCGCATTCGCAGGTGGTGAGGTGGCTGCCGCGTCTTCGAATAAGAAACAAGGGGATGGTGTGTCGACTGGTACAGATGCGAAGAGTCCTGCTTTGCTTCTGTATGTGGCTCTCTCAGCGGGCTTCTCGCTGGCTGTGTTTGTCTGGATCTTTTTTCGGGTTAGCGGTGGGTTGTTTAATCCTGTTGTATGTGCTTCATGTGCCACCTATCTTGTGTCTTTCAGCGATACCCTGCTGACGGTATCGTCTTGTAGGTCTCCCTTGGTATGGCTCTTATTGGTGCTATCACATGGGCTCGATGTATTCTTCTCTGTGTGACCCAATTTGCTGGAACGATTGCGGCAGCGTATATGGTTAAGGCTTTGTTCAATGGCGGCTTGCATGTTAGCACAGAGTTGGGAGGAAATACATCTCCTGCGCAAGGTGTGATTATTGAGATGCTCTTGACATCACAATTGATCTTCACGATCTTCATGCTCGCTGCTGAGAAGCACGCTGCCACCTTTATGGCTCCGATTGGAATTGGATTGTCATTATTCGTCGCTGAGCTCGTTGGTAAGAAATTCACTTCAATATTCAAGTCTTGGCAAATCTGAACTGTGCCACTAGGTGTGTTCTGGACTGGAGGTTCCCTGAATCCGGCTCGATCTCTGGCACCGTGCATTGTCACCAAGTCGTTCACCTCCTACCACTGGATATACTGGGTGGGGCCAATTGTTGGCACACTCCTCGCTGTGTTGGTATACAAGCTTGTCAAAGCCTTGGAATACGAAACACTCACTGGAGAGCACGACGAGGAAACTCTGCTTCCTAAAGCTAACAGAAGGAGGGAATCTTCTGTAGTTCCACTAGCAAGTGTCCACTCGGTAGAAATGGAGCCCACCAGGCCACCGCAGAAGGAGACTCAAAAGCCAATGGTCAAGGAGAGAATGGAGCCCGGGCACGACCTTCCAACATGTCTAGCAGATTAATTTGGGGGTATGATGATAGAAGATCCACATCCTACTGCTTCATGTGAGCGAAGATGGTCAGTAGTTACCGCATAGGCGTGTCGATCAGGTCAGCCCAGATCAGGATCGCGTTGCTGGCAATGCAGATTCAAGAGAAATGGGAAACGTCGTCATTCTGCGACAGATGACGACGAAGTTATCTGCTATCAGCTATCCGTGTTGTATACGACTTTTGGCGGTGTGGTGCTGTGCTACTCCGCTTCAGTGTGTTAGGTTCGCTTGCATCATAGATGATAATAAAGTTCTTTGGCGCTGGTCGGATCCTTTTTGCGTGTTCTTCTGGAATATCATCTGGCAAAGTTGTCTAGGCTTGTGATCAGACCATGGATCTTGTCGACGTCAATCCCTTTCTATTTGATGTACCATGTCAGGACCAAATCCTTTCCAACGGACGTAGCATTGATAGATTTTGCGGCGCTTAAGATAATATGTGCGAAATTGGCTTTTCATCCAGTGGTGATAGCTGCCTACTAGCATTGTGATCCGCTTTGTCCATTCGAGACGTTCCTGACGACACATTAACTGTAGCTCCAGTACCACGAAGCCATAATTATGAGTTCACGAATTACCGTCATCTTGAAGATCGGTGTCTCACCCAGGAAGACCAATCTGTCAATCTTGTCTAAAGCTCGATACTCGCGTGCTTCGCGAGCGTAACTTGTTTGCTAGCGCATGATCTCATCGGTTCGCCACCACCTCACCTCATGGATCGAGCTGAACCTCTCCTCTCCCATAGCTTGCCTTGCATGTCGCGGGGACGGAGTCCATCTTCGTTTGCTGTTCAATTCGTCAGCCTCGATTGGCATGTGGCGCATAAAGGAGAATTAGGGCTTGTGCTGTAATTAGTCAATCTCGAGATAATAGGACCCGCAGAAGTCCAATGTAAATCCATGAGGAGTGTGCTCGCTTGTCTCACAGGTCTCGAGTTACCTAGAGTTGAACTCCTCTGGATGACGAGAACGGGAATGCAGTGCTGGTCTCCAGACTTCAAACGGTTTCCACGCCTTTGAACGTGATGTAAGAGCGCGTCCAGATGACAGCATGACGAGTGAGTGCGCACCTCGCAATGGATTGCTGCAGGTAGTGTGATAATGCACCTCATCTTGAACATGGAGACATTGTATCGCACAAATATCTTCTGTAATTGTCGTTTCCCGAGATTGGCGGCTATGAAGACTTTGTTCGTCACGATTAGTTGGCTTGGAAGCGAAATCTGCTGATAAGTTCACACAGGAGGAATTGAGGTCGCTCGGGGAGCGACATTTTGCTGCCGGCACTGCGATCTGATAATGAATCCTGTAGACTCGCTCGGATGTTGAATCCTAGCTCGTGCCTGGACGTTCAGCTGCAAATGCCAACCCGACATATAGAGTACGGTAATGATGCATCTGACGTCGATCGACGCATGGGTCCCTTTAGTGTTGAGCTCGTTTTCTAACAAGCTGGATCATGATTTCGACTCTCAGCTCCGGGAGGAACGATTACACTTGAAATGAATGAAAATTTGTGGAAGCGCGTCGTGGTAAATATTCATCGTACAAGAGCTCGTGACTCGATAATTCGATTCCGCTACACAGAACTGTACAGCACTGTGGTATTACTAGTAACAATGTATGAACTCAAGATCAATTCGCGTTGTACGAGTAGATCGACGTTACACCATCCCCTTTCCGGCGGGAAATTCCCCATCAAGCAGGCACGCTTGAGTGGATTCGCTTATTCCTTCATGTGGGGGCCCTGGACTCGGCTAAGATTCAGGGATGAGATTTAGCGGGATGATGTCAGTAGACTCCTTGGCATACGTTGAGGATTGTGCCTTGCGTACAACCCAGACTTGCTTTGCTGTGATGTGATTGGGTATGACGATGTCGGTGTTCTGTTGGAGGCGAACTGGGGGTTTTCGACATCATACTCGCCACGACGAATTATATGATCGAGGAGGGGGTTCATATGGTGTTTTACGGTTGACAAACGACGAGGTGTGTTTGAACTTATTGTCGTGAATAGCTGTTTGGCTGAAGGAGATGCCAAGTACATTCGTTCATAGGATGTTGTGTGGTTAAGGGCCAGACCCTGAGAAATTAATATGTGATCTATGAACCGCAAGCAAGTAGGTAGGAGCAGCAAAAGAATCAAGCATCAGAAGAGTCAAGCCAAGGCAAAGTAAGGTGAAGCGAGGACGTTCATGATCTGCAAAGCTGGCTAGATTATCTCTCGGTACTCCGTATCAAATTACGGGGTTTCCAAGCTTGTTTGCATGCTTGCTTGTATGCTGCCCGGGGTATTATCTGCTAATGGCAATTGAGCAAATAGGCATATCTTAACTAGAATCGCATGCGCTTGTTGGATTTTCTGGTCTTGAAACAGATGATTTGCAGTGTGGAGATTGGGAAAGGTCGGGATGTTGTACAGGAACTTGATATTATCTGGGGTTAAGTTGAGGAAGAGGGAAGATCTACGAGTTATTGAGGTGGGTTGTGGGTATATACCTTGCGGGTTTGTGGTTTGTGTGATATGTGATGCACGCTGGAGATACCAAGAGATGTTTCTAGAGCGTTGTAAATTGTACTACTTCGAAGTAGCTGAAGGAAGAGGATGAACTAGTATACTTAGGCTAGGCTACGTACCTCTGATGTAGGTCGGTCCCGATCGGTCGAATTCGTGTCGTGACGTGCTCTCCGCTGCGGTTTTCGGCGGTGTATGAACTATACACATTTCAGACCTCACTCGCTCCCTTGAGTCAGATATAAGCTTGTGGCTTCAGCAATAGGGTTTCATCTGATCTTCTAGGGGATCGAATGACTCACGTGTCGCCTTCCTGAAGATACATGTCCAGTAGTACAGCACAGATGTCTGTTCTGTTTCAGCGGTGGTACGTACAAAGTATACTTGTGATGATGAGCGTGATAGTAGGTACAATTAAGGGTATTAAATCGTCTGAGAGCCAATTATGAGGGGGAGGGGGCGGGGGACGCTGAGGTCGCTTATGACGCGACGTTGCTAGCTGGATATGTCATGATCTGCAGGGTCTTTTCTGCTTTGAGTAGTGAGCGCAGGCGGGTGAGGTGATTGGCCGATCGTGAGGAGGACGGGGGGATCGAAGGGGAAGAAAGCGAGCTAGGCTGCATGGGGCTGTGATGGGCCTGGAAATAGATGGGCGGTGGAGATGCTTTGGGGTGGTTGTGTGTACGGAGTAGGCTGATGATGCTGGTGAGGTAGGTGGTTGGTTGTGCTGGTGGTATATAGGTTTGAGAGGGCCTCTCACTGGTTTTCCTTAGCTAATATCTCGAAAACCAACCATTATTTCCCTTCATCATTCAGGCTATCAAAATATACCTGCACTTTGCCCACTCTATACACATCGAAGCCAGCAATCAATAAGGCAACAGCAAATTTAAATACATCTTCCGCGCTTCATACATACAACATATCACATCAAAATGTCTTCATCATCACGCCCCCAGTCCGACGCACCATCATCCTCCCACTTCGACTTTTCAGACGCAGAGGAAGAATATGCTCTCACTTCCTACGCAAGGACAATGCACCAACATACCAAGAAGCAGATGGAGGCAGCGAGTCGATCAGCGAGACGCCGAACACTAGATGGAGACGACACAAGTGAGCACGCGACTCTCAACAAGCAGACAAGCGTTGGAAGCTCGCGAGGTAGTGTCAGCAGTGTTGGGACACAGTAGTGGTTGGTCGGAAGTAGTGATTTGAATTGGTGTTGATCTGGTGTTGAACATCGTGATGGTACTGGTTGCTCTTCATGGTCGAAAGACATTGTAAATATGGGGCCTGGAGTTTGGAAACATCATCTTAGCGTTGTGCATGTGGGAGATTTGAGGGTATAGATCATAGCTTGCCGGTAGAATCTGGAGTATGATGTATACGCTCACTGGCGGCAATTAAAAATAGCTTTCGCTCAAGACACATGTTCATCATCATCCGCGTGAGTAACTTCCATCTTGTCAGATATTTTCCACGACGAGAGCGGAAGCTGTGAAAGATCATTAGATGAAACTCGAAGGTATATCCCACAGTCCGGCACCAGAAATTGTGTAGAACCACCGCAGCTACAACATCGTACGCCAGCCCACCATGCAGACTAATGTTCAATCAGGTCACAACTCTTTCTTAACATCACACATAGACGCTCGTCAGCTCTCTAGATCGAGTAATGATAGAATCAGATAGATCATGAAAATCATCGATCGTGAAAAAAGTCCTCTTCCCATAAATCAAACATCTCTTTGATTCCACGAACCATCAATACTGATACTGTGGTTCTCATATCACTCATACTCGCGGGACCTAGTTAAGGTAACCGTGCTTCCGTGGCCAGTCCGTAAATATTCACAATCATTCCAAGCTACCTTTTCGCGCGGTACGCTGAGGAGTTCCCGATACATATCAAGCTTTGAAGCTAGAACTTCCTTCCTTGAACAAGGTTTTCGAGGAGGCTGAGGAAAGGCACTCGCGAACTGCAGGCTAAACGGTTGGCGCAGCATAGAGTAAACTTGGAAGGACGATGTGAAACTTGAAGCAAAAACTTTAAGACGGACTGCACTGCCTTGCTGAAGAACCTATCAAGAAACCACATCTCATCCCATCAAGGAAAGCATTCTCTAGGGAGACACTTCTCCGAATGCCCTCAAAAATGGAACGGTACCTGGGAAAGGATGAATGAACACATGACGAAGCCAAGAGGCAGGCACGTCGAGCATGTCGTCTTACAATAGTCGAATGCCGCCATCATCTTGCCATCCACAAGCCTGTCGTGCATTGCAGCACAAGACCAAGTAATCCACACATCAGCCAAGCACAAGGAACGATACATCACAAACAGAAACAAGCGAGGCCTCGCCTTCCCATCTTCGTACGACTATCAACACGAAAAGTATATCCTCATTTCCACGCAGATATAAACATATAAAACAATCCAACCTTCCCAGGAACCCATCTTGGCACGCACGCCCTTCGGTTCTTCGGCCGAAGCGCCAAAGCTCCGAAGCGGAAGGTCATCGTTGATTCGTCAACCCCACACAAAAGAAATGGAGCCCGTTCGGCGTTGCTTGGTAAGTGTGGATGTGAAATGCAGCTATCTCTTATCGGGGTTTCGTGAATGTCCTGGCTTCCGGAGAAGTGAGTACTATTCTCTTAGTTTGTTGTTATATTCACCACGTATCTGTTGCTACCTAGGACTTGCTATTATCGTTTGAACTATCTGGAATTGTATCTTTGGGGATAAAAAAGATTTGTTACGATGGCTGACGCAGACTTCGAATATCTTTCGAGAGGTGTGGCTGTGGAGGTAGATGAGGCGCCGAAGGGGCCATTGGATTTTAGCTATCATTTCTCGAGGGTTACGAAGCTGAGGCACGAGAGTAGTGTCAAGCAGTTCTATAAATATTTCCAGATTCCGGGAATTGGGAATTTGGCTGGTGGTAAGTACTTTCTGGTGTGGTGGTGCCATTGGGAGCTAGAGGATTATCTACATCTCACGAAAGGTACTACAGAACACGTCGTTGACAGATCACAACAGGACTCCCTAATGCCTCTTTCTTCCCCTACGACACCCTCGAAGCGCAGATCGCACAACCAGAACGCTTCAAGCCCACCCCAAATGATCCCAACGATCCAGGCGAGGTCGCGCGCAAGGTAGGACTGTTGAGCTTAGGAAAAGGAAAGAAAGACAGCGGCGACGTTACAGCATCAGCACATCTCACAGTTCCACATCTATCTGCCATCGCAAACCCCATGAAGAAGATCGATTTGACGTCTGCATTACAATACGGACTCGCACAAGGTTATCCACCGCTCTACTCCTTCCTCCGGCAATTCGCGCGCGAGAACCTCCACCCGAACGTCCCGTACCATGGCGGCCCGGAGATCATCCTTACAAATGGGAATACGGATGGCCTTTCGAAGACGATTGAGGCGTTGAGTAATATTTGGAGTGAGGAAAGGGATTGGGTTAGGGAGCGAGAGGGGATTTTATGTGAGGAGTTTGCGTATATGAATGCGATTCAGACGGCTAGGCCGAGGGGGTTGAATATCGTGCCGGTAAAGATTGATCTCGAGGGTATGGTTCCTCATGGGGAGGGGGGGTTGGAGGATGTGCTTGAGAATTGGGATGAGAGTAGGGGGAAGAGGCCGCATTTGATGTATACTGTGACGTAAGTACACTTCCTGAATTGGTGTTGAGATTTGAGTTTCCAGAGATTCTCGTTGGAAGGCTTGAAAATCTTGCTTCCTCTCCGATGCTGCTATGAGAGAACGGAATCAATTGTCTTTCATGGCTGAGGAGTTGGGAATGCTCTGGAACTCGCTACATCGATAGAGAAATCACTGACTTGGATACAGAATTGGCCAAAACCCTACAAGTGGCTGTCTTTCAGTCCAACGACGAAAGGACATCTACGCTTTGTGTAGTAAGTACGATGTTATGATCATTGAAGATGAGCCTTATTGGTACCTCCAATTCCCCTCTGCTACTGGAAAGGAAGCAGCAATTCGTGGATTGCCAACCCCTCCAGCCGAAGAGCCACACAAGTTCGAAAAGTCTTCAGGTTATCCTTACCTCGATAGCTTGGTTCCTTCTTACCTGAGCGTCGATTACGATGGGCGAGTCATCAGATTGGATACTTTCTCCAAGACTGTTGCACCAGGATGCAGATTAGGTTGGATTACAGCACAGCCAGCAATTATCGAACGTATCCTCCGAATCACTGAGTCCTCTACCCAACAACCTTCTGGTTTCGTTCAATCTATGATTGCTGAACTTCTAATGGGGCCACAACCGGCGGTAGCTGAATTCGCCAAGAAGTCAAAGCTGGACCAGCTTGCCTTCACCGGCTGGCAGACCGATGGATGGGTCAGATGGCTTGCTGGTCTTCGAGGCACGTATGAACGTCGTATGAACCGAATGTGCGATATCCTCGAAGCCGGCCGCTACCAACTCAAACAAGGCACTCCAACCAAATCTACCGAGAGCGACTGGGCTGTCATCTCCAAGACCAAAATGTACACTTTCGACTGGCCGCGTGCGGGTATGTTCGTCTGGGTTCAGATGTTCTTCGACACCCATCCCCTATTCAAAGAAATAGACGGCCCAACGCTAGCCCAAGCTCTCTGGATCTTCCTGACCCAGGAGCCGTATATGATTATTGTCGCTCCAGGTGCTATGTTTAGTCCTTCTCCCGAGATCATGGCTGAGAAGGGCTGGCAGTTCTTTAGATTGTGTTTTGCAGCTGTCGAGGAGCCGGAAATTGAGCGTTGTTCACATAGTTTTGCGGATGGTGTGAAGGGATTCTGGGCGATCAAGGACAAGAAGGATTTACCACGTTCAGATGATGGAGTCGTTGCTCAAGAGGGAATGGTAGATTTAGGATTGAACTGGACGTGCTAGATGGAATTGTGGTGATAGTCTCACTCCCTATCTTTAGCGATGTGGGACTCGATGGTGGGGCCTCTAGGAGTTGAAGAGGGGAACATTTTCGGAGCAGATTTGTTAAAATGTGTCACGTGTCTAATCAGGGGTGTAGCTTGGAATAAAAGCGAGCTCTGCTCCTTCCTTCTACCTGCATCCTTTTCTACTTTTCTACACCTCACTTATTGTTTTAATAAGGGACTAATTATCACACGATTAGTACTATTAGGTGTTCTAATAGTAGAAATATATTAGGATTATTAAGAGAAACCTAAAGTTCCTTATTATAACTTAAGAGTAAACTTAAAGTTTCCTTACTATAACCTAAGAGTAAACCTAAAGTTTCCTTATTACAACCTAAGAGTAAACCTAAARTTTCCTTATYACTCTAAAGTATAGTATCTAAAGACACTACTACTTTAGCTACTACTAGGGGTAGAAAGGGCAAGCTAACTCCCCTAACCTATAT
>QYAH01000246.1:0-34488 GCA_003988945.1 Chaetoscypha palmicola | reverse complement strand
AGGTATTAGGGTAGTTCTTAGCTTACTCTTAAGCTTTAAGCCTACTAACTAAGTACCTAGCTCCTAAAGAGCTAAGTACTAAGTAAGTATACCTGACACTTATACCTAGTAATATAAGTCTAGTTAGTAACCTAAGTTCAAGTGCCTTGTGTGTTTTCGTAAGGTGTTCTAATAGTGTGTATGTGTGTGAAAAGGGAACCCTAAGGATTAGACTATTATGAGGAGCGAAGCGCAACTCCTTCTCAACAATCATCGACAATTACATCCCATACACAAAGACACCTTACTGCTTAAGCCCATAGTACACATCTAGTTCCCATTACAAACATGTCGTTTGCCGAAGAGTATTCGAAACCTTGTGCAGATGCTCCTCGAGTCATCCACCCCACTCTCGAAGAAACCAAAGCATCATCGTATGATCCCGCAAATCTAATCAAAGCACTCGAAGGACTCCACCAAGATGGATTTGTCGTTCTCAAATCTGTTGTGGACATATCGCATATTGACCATATAAACTCGTATATGACCAAAGAAGCAGATGAATTGCTCCGCGATAATACTAAGCCCTTCAACCAAGGAGTGAAGTGTGAGTACTTCTCCATTACTAGGTGAGTGAACTAACAACAATAAGCAAACATTCTCCAAGGGCCTCCTGTCAAGGACCCTCAATATCAATATAACGATGTATTCTTCAACCCGTTTGTGATACAAGTGATGAACGCGTACGTATTGATCTGTTACTGAGAGCTACTTCCCTCTAACACGTGCTAGTTATCTAGGCACGAATCCCATTTGGAACTTCATGACTGGAAATAATGCACTGCCAAAAACCAATGGTCTTCGTCAGCCAGTCCATAAGGACATCACATTCTTTCATCCCCTCGCACCATTCTTCGTTATCGCCAACATACCTCTCTGCTCGTTCAACAAAACGACTGGATCAACAGAGTTCTGGCTTGGTTCACATGCTTCAACCACGGGAAAAGATCAACAAGTAACGACTCCAGAAACCCGAATCGCGAATGCCGATCTCAGAGTTGGAGATCCCACGACTTTCCTTCTTGACGATGTGAGAGAAGAAAGAAGAAAGGTCAGACCCCCAATTCAGCCTGTTTGTGAGAAAGGAGATATCATGTTGAGAGATCTGAGGACTTGGCATGCTGGAATGCCCAATGAAAGCGATGATTATCGTATTATGCTGGCTTTAGGCTATCAGGTAAGTCAAAAATTTCTAAGTTGTGTAGAGCCTCGTTTTTCAATGTACCAATACATTGTGTGACTTGCAAGCTGATGGTTTTGCGACAGGCACAATGGTACCCCAACCATACCTTGCGCACAAAGCTTCCTTTGAGCCAAGGGAACTTCTTCATGAAGCATGGTGGACAGCCTGTAGAGGTCCGAGCAGATCTTCTGCCTGACGAGAACGATTTCGGGATTTTGAATGATGTCTTTGAGTTTAGACCATCCATCTAATACGACAACGCCGAAAGAGATGACTGACATACTGTAAAAAGTTCTGAAACTTTTGAACATCCTTACCTAGACGTATGTATACCTGTGGGAACTGAGACAAACCCTTGAAGGCTCTCAAGATTTGTTGCACATCGCAAACCTGTTCCACTTCTTCGTATTCCATGGTAACTTCAGCCCCGCCTGTCTTCCAGCCTCTGACAGGTCTCAATTCCTCCACCAAATCCCCAAGTCTCACACCTCCGCCCCACACGAGAAGACAATGGGAAAGTATACCCGTTCCATACTCAATAATCTCTGTCAAGTGTGACAAAGTTCCAAGTATATGTCACTTGAACTGCCGCTCTTTGTGTTTGCTCGGACTTCTCAAATCAAACCCTTTTGGGTGGCAGGCTAAAGTGTTTGAATCCTTCTCCTTTCACCCGAGCGGACGAGGACGGCATAGTTTCGGTGAGACTTCTCGTAAGATATCTCATGTTCTTAGATATTAACAAATCTCATTGGATGCAGCACGCCTGCCGACGGGAAATTTCATATATTTTACGGCGTGTGAAACCACCATCTGTGGTTGTACAGTCCACGTGATTGACGATTGAATGCTACATAGGTAGGCTTTAACTTTCTCAAATTTTATAATCATTGTGCAATTGATGAGAACAAATGAATGTATTGATACTTAGCTGATAGGTGGTGTACGAAATCGTGACCGCTGACAGTGGGAATTCTGGTCACACCTAGACTCCCTGTGGTTCCTTCCCAAGATCATCGCCTCCACCTACTCAGATTTAACTGAATCTCAGATAACTCGCGCCACAGATACACCGAGTTGACTAACGTCGGTTCTTATGCTACCGAATGGTGATACCATATCTCGTATGTTCGTACATGTCTTACCAGACTCAAGTACTAGCGGGTCAGGAGTATTACTCCTGACACATATCCGTCGAATATCACAACAAGAAGGACATAATTTCAGGTAGAATATCCAGCCTTTCAACAACGATTAGCAACCGAGGATTTGCAGAGCAGCTCATACTACAACATTACTTTTGCATCCATTAATTGCAGAGCATCGACACATAGCCGACCACCTGTTGAAATATATCCAACTGATGCTTACTTATTACTTCATCTATCTTATCCAATCGACTATGCACTTAAACTTTACTCATCAGAGATAACACTAAACCATCGGTTGTAGGTTTGTATCATTAACTAGAAAGTGTATCACAACCATTCAATGTATGTCTTCTCGGCTGTCAAGACTGTGACCTCATCAATCTATAAGCTATTACGATGCAACGAAATCGGGTTACAACCATTGACTATAAATTACAGAGATGAATTGATAATTGCAAAAACTAAAAGAAGGAATTGTGATGGAAGACCAATATCAGGAAGATACGAAATGAAGGAAGAATAGAATTAAGATCTAACTCATATCGAATCTGTTTCATCTAGTATCATCTAGGAAACCATTCTCAAGCCACTTGTAATTCAAGGTCTAAATGCCAAAGTTTCTGGGGAGGGGGCGTGGCTCAATGCCATGGGGAATACCTACATCGAATCCAATATCAAGCTAGAAAGGCCATAGACCACTCTCCCGATCAATCTCAAAACGACACGAAACGTGTTCCCTGGACGTTAAATTAGCCACTCAAGCGTGAGAGCTCGTTCACTCACTCGACGAATACCCTGAGTAGCAATTGAGGTCAGAGACTACAAATATTACGATTCTCCAGAATCAACGAACACCATGCTACCTATCTCGTCGACTTTTCAGAGGCGACAATGTTCCTTTGAGACTATCGCATCGAGTCGAGTAAGATAACATGCCCACATAAGTCGACAGCGGTGTGCTGTGAAAATATATGTGAGGTCTTATGAGCAGACGATGCATCGCCACTGACAATATCAAAAGCATTTTGTCGCAATTCGAACCTCTCAACAGATTTCCAAAGAAGCATTCCTGAATCCATTACAACACGCAATCAAAGACCGTACAACTCTCACAAGCCCTCACAATCGAAATTCGTTGCAAATCGCATCTCTCAACGAAACACCACGCGACGCCAAGCGCACGAAATGAACGGCACCTACCCAAGTCATGAACCACTCCTTTCTCTTCCCCACGAAGGACAACAACTCTGTTGCAAATCGCAATATTGCCGTTGAGAAAGCTCCGGTGGCTCTGAATCATGACGCAAGGAAATTCGCAAGGGGTACCATGACTTGTGACCTAGTCATGTGGCGTTGACTCGCTGAATATCGTGATGTGCTCGCCGCAACACGAGAAAGCAGGATGGGCGAATGACTAAAGTCAGAAGACATTAATCAATGTAGCTTTAAATGCCAGGGAATTTGGAGATGGAAGGTCTTTTGTTGCAAGTCGCGGGTTTCAACAAAAAAGCGTTGAATTCAGCGACGGGTGTGTGGTTTTCGTGGACTGACTCGTGACTTCCGATCGTGGTTTTGATGGAGGGAGGTCCACGGGTGGTTGTCCGTAATTCTCCGGTAGGTCTAAGAACTCAATTGAATTGCTTGATTTGGAGGGAGATGAGATGGCAGTCAGCTAAGTAGCTATTCTTTCATTTTCGTAGCACATTATAATTATCGAGGACACTTTCTTACGCGGTCCACCTGCACCATTACACCACACCCACAAAACGTTTAGCGCGATACTCCTCTTGATACGTATCGACTAGTAAGATATGGACTAGGAAAGAGCGTAGATTTCCGTAGAGAAACACCAGTCGTACTAATCTAATTGAAGCGATTCATAATATAGTAGCTGCTAGAACCGTCAACGATCGAGGTAATTGTCAAAGTCAATAGGACAGAGCAGAGCAATTAAATATGGCTGTCATATGATCTGACTCATCAATATGTACCCCCTGCCAAATCCACGAATTTGAGTCCGAAATCGCGTACAGATAAAGTGACTTTTAGAGCTTGTAAGAAATACTGGTTTTCGTCGCGCGAAGGTAGAGCAATGAACCAGTATGTCGTGCTATACAGGATGTTTAGTTCGTAGTATCTTACTTTAGGTGTTCAAGAAACGTGTGATGACATCCCTTGAGCTTACACAAGTGCTAATCTGGGCGGTCCCTCTAGCTCAGCGCGAGAAGGCTTACTGAAAAGCTGGTAGTTTGCCCAGGAAATCCAGGACTCTGAGAAGGGACGAGATTAGCGAGGTGAAGAACAAAGCAAGCCCAGATACACCTTCTCATTCCACAAACACTGACTCTTCCATTACAATCACCTCCACCGACTTCCGCCCTTCCACTCTCCACACTCTATGTTCACCCTCTATTTATCATCTCGTAATCAACCCCAAAGTATATCCTCCTCTTTCTAATGTTGCACATCGCACTCTGGATACCAAGCCCTCATTTCCCCGAAGTTGATGGATCTTCATGTACTAATTTTCGTACCACCACTCAGCTATCCACACGTCCCTAGGAGTTCGCAATGCGAGAGGATGAATATTCCGATCTCCATATGTACCCCTCAATAAAACAAGCACCTAGAAAAGGGGAGTGGATACGGAGAGACATGCGAAATGGGCCGTACTCGTATGATTGTGTCTGAATAGAGAGCGGGGACCTAGGCTATAGGATTGTTAACATCGCGAATGCACACTTGTTCAAAAAACAAGCTTTGACTTGAAGAACAAGCAATTGTATGCGTGAAGTTTTGGACTTCATATGCTTCCTGATCCCGAATGAGAATTTTCCTCAATTTTCTGAATACCGAAGGAAGCATTCAATTGCTATGAAAATCCAGCACAACAGCAAGAATCATGGACGCTATAAGGTCAAGAGCAGAAAGATGGTAAAATCATTAATGATTTGGTATCTGATCAAGCATTTGAGATGAGCCGTACAACTGCCTCGCCAAGCAAAACAAAATCAGACTAATGCATGGCGCTGACACGACATGAGGCGTACCGGGCCACGAGATGGGGATCGGAAGAGGATTGGACATCGAATATAGACAAATGGGCTGATTTAAAGAAGGGTGACGGAATTTCCGGGAAAGTGAAGGGAAATGAAGATATACTCTAGGAAAAGATCGTTGACCACTTTGTACTTTTTGGCATTGTGGTCTATCTGATGTGCCATTTATGTAGAAAATCTGCCCAATATCCTGGAATGAGATGATTCGGGCCACTATGGCCAACCTCGAGATATTTTCCAGTTTCTTTCCTGCTGGCACTCATCAGCTTCAGCACTAGGGGTATATTCTCTTTGTCAGTGTATGCCTGTGCGCTAGAGCAAAGCTTCGACTGTACATATAAGATTTCATATCTCAATATATGTTCGCGTCGATGTCAATCTTCCGTGAACACGTACCCTCTCACCGTGCCTTGAATACCTTTCTGGGCCTCCCGTCGTCACCTCCAGGATGACCTCTCTTCTTCTCTGGACAATCAGCCTTCATATGTGGACCTCCACAATTAAAGCAGGCATTTTGGGGACACTCCTTTTTCATGTGTGGTCCACCACATGCATGGCATGGTCCTTTGGTGGGAGTGAATGTCTTATCACCACCAGACAGAGAAGTTAAGCCATTGATGTTGATTTCTTTCTTTTTCCGTAGCTTGGATAGTTTCTCACTCTCTTTCTTCTCAGCTCGCTTCTTTGTTTTTCGATCTGCTTTTGCCTGCGCAGCAGCTTGTTTAATCAAGGCATTTGTCGGATCATCGGAATCAGATGAATCCGCTTCAGGGTCTTGCGCATCGTCTTCTTCTTCGTCTGAGGATCCGGAGTCCGAGGGGCCGCCCGTTGATTGTTGTTTCTATAGTTCAAACGTCAGGCGAATTCTATAAAAATGTGGTAGAACATTGACATACCTCAAGAACCCTATTAAACTTCCCAAAGCTCCGCCTTCCAACAAGCATAGCTTTATCTTGTATTTCATCCTCCTCTATAGACCTGATCTGTAACGGGGACAGACTGTCTAGATTGGCAAATCCGGTCTGAACCACCCTCAGCGCGTCACTTGGAGAATTGAGCGATCGCTGTTCATCCTCGAAGCTCAATACCCATCTCGTATCTCCAGCTTCTGCCGCAGCCCTCTCTAAGGCTGCCTGTCGAATGGCCTCCTCATCCGCAAGTGCTTTCTGTACTGCTCGCTGGTTCGCAAGAGCATTGACGTCGAACACCGGTGGTCTCGAATCAACATCCACCTTCCTCCGTTTATTCGGTGGTTCCTCTGGTGTAGATGGCGAAGTTGAAGACGGACTTGCAGCAGCTCGTTGCATAAACTTCATAGTCAAGAGCCGCGAGCTCATCGCCTTCGGGGCGCTGCCCGGTGTACTGGTACTTGTCATTTTGCCGAAGATGTGATGTTCTAGTAAACAAAAATCCGGGCGAGATGCGCACTGTAAATACTTCCTAGGGCATCAGTTGGTCAAAGCAAGGGCCAGAACCATAGAGATCTAGTCTACTAGGTTTCGATCTCGAGGTTGACCCCGAAATGTGTCGTCCTGAACCTTGTTTTCAGGACAAGGATATCCGCGATTCCGTGAATGCTTAGTAATCATCGTCCGAGCTCTCCAAAATCGACGACGACAAGCTTCAAGTAGCATAGCAATATTCACGATCGCAAACGTTCACGATGCTTCCCACGATCCGATCACGAGCCTTGTTGCAATCAACGAGAAGAGTACCAGCTGCCGTTGTTGTGAGACGCACATATGCTAGCGGCCCGGCGCCTGTGACGCCTGCGAAGGATGTCCCGAACGTATCGAAGTCAAATGAGCTGCCAGTTGAGAGTGCTCACTCAGAGGAAGCATTGCAGGAGAGTGTAGAGGTCGCAGAGAGTATACGGAGTTCGCAGGCGCCGAATCGAGTGGCTACATGGTCGAAGAATCAGATCCCTAGGGCCGTTGCGATGTCAGGACCGCGATTTGAGCAGACTATAATGGCGAATCAGGTATGTTTGGATGGCGCTGGAAAGTCAATTGGGAAATATACTGATGCTGTTGATAGCCTCTTCCGCAAGCTGCGATTGGTTTGATTCATCAACAGCCGGTCAATTGGACACACGATCGGATGGTATCTTGTGATGGAGGTGGTGGGCCTTTAGGACATCCAAGAATCTTTATCAATGTCGACAAACCTCAGATCTGCCAGTGCACGTACTGCGGCCTTCCATTTGTAAGTTTCCATTTCTATTGACCTTCTTCTAGAATCTGGGGAATTGCCTCCCGGGCTTGTACAATACGATTATATGCCAATCCCGGACCTCGTAGATTGATCACTCGTCTAACATAGTTATAGGCCAACGAACACCACCGCGCTCATCTCGAATCCCTCCCAACCACTTCATACCCACTAGGACCTCAGGGCAAAGCCGCAGAGGTATCCGACACACCTGTTACCCACGAGACCTTGACCCACCGATAGAGGGGTAGATACGAAACGGGGCTCGATAGGGTGGAAATGTACATATGATAACCATAAGAAATGTCGTGTTACCAGGCTCTGCCCAAAAAATGTGATCTTCTGTTGGAGAAAGAGATTATTAACAAGGGCACTTGAGCCGTTGGCAACTCTTATTTTGCGAGTGCAAATACTCCATATATCCTATTCCAAGAAAAGAAGGTCTTGGTAAAGTCTCTCATTAGAGCTCCCTACTACCTCATCCCCTTTTGCAACAATTATATCAGCGTATTTCTCCTATTTGGGCTTACATGCAAATCACACGAACATCATTGAATCTGCCCCTAACATACAGAAACCCAACCAAATCTCGATTCTCGATCAACCAACTTCAAAGCCACTCTACCAAAAGCTCAAACACTTCTATCTCACAAACCTTAATGCCCATCACATCACCCCAACCTCCACCACACCCGACGATTCGACCTTGCCTGAGCCCCTGGCGTATCAACAAACCTTCCCACCAAGCGCACTAACAGCACTCAACTCACCTCTCAAACATATGTGACCTCAGTACCACGAAATCCACCCCCCTGGCCTCCAGTTGGGCAATCTAAACGTCTCCGTCATTCATCATCCCTCCTAGTTCTTAACCACCACGATATCACCAAACCACGACACCATCACCTCACCCATCTCAAAGCAAGCACCTCTCCAACTACCTCCCAGTCTTTCTCTCTCCGCAAAAGCGCGACACACCCAGACAGGCGGACATACAGACCAGGTGCGTTGCCCGCCTAAGCTATCACTCTCGCTAAAGACTTGCTCGTCTCACAGCACCACTAGGAGTCAAGGGGAAGGATGCCTAGATCTCATCTCATGGCGGGTATGAAATGTATCTCGGAGAGTACCATATGGGAGGACATCATCTGTGACTGTTAGGGGGATGGGGTAGGCAGAAGTCCATAGCGTGGTTTACTAGGCTGCCGAGACCAAGAAGGGGGGATAGATGGAGGGAATAGATGGATATGGACGTCTGGAGATAAATGCGTCGCATTGGTTAAGAGGACCTGTTGCGCACATCGAAGTCGTCTCGTCTCTTTACTTAGCACTCACAGCACAACTTTCCTTCCACATTCACATATCAAACCCGTATCATCACCGGAACCTAGGCCGCTAGATACTGCAATGTACATGACATTGTGCATTAGACGCAATATGCGCTACGGTATTGTGTATCAGAGTTCATCTATCTAAGCTTTGCAAGTCGTGAAATCTTGAACGACATTGAGTTAAGAATACCACAGACATTACTTTCCTCTGGCTTATCTACTAAGATCCTTCATCCCATCTAACTCTCACCATCTCTCACCGTCCCTCGCCATCTCCCAACCCTCTTCACCCTCACCCATCGGTAACAAATCCATCCCACCTCCCATACCATCCCACCCCAATTCATCATCCTGCCTAATTCCCCTCTCCCATCCCTTCACAATAACCCTTCTCCCATCCGTCCTCACCCTCACTGCCTAATCCTCTCCTCTCCTCTCCTCGGTAACCCCTATCAAGCATCAATCATAGGTAAACCGCATCCATCATTTTACGTGAGACAGCGGGGTAACAAAAAGCAAAACAACAGGCAGCACCCTCCCGCCTAGCCTTCCTGGCTGTTTCGCCCCTCGCTTGTGGCTCTGACTTTACCTTACCCACGAGCGGCGAGGGACGACGTGCGTTGCGAGATCGGTGCCGCTTGGTGGTGATACAGGCCTTGGAAATCAGGGGGACACAGTCAAGCAAGCAAAGGTAGTAAGATTTAGTGGTAGACATGAAGGGATATATGCAAACATAGAGAAAAGAGCGCGGGAAGTAAGTATTCCATTATTTCGCGAAACACATCTATCTATCTATTCCTCCATGCTCCAAATCAGGGTATCTAATAATCCAAACTTTGCTTGTACTGTATGCCAAAGTCGCAAAGACCAACGTATTTCATCAAGTTACACATAAAACATAATACAAACAAGTCCGATCCAGAAAAACAGAAAGTAAAACAGAGCTTGAAAAGCGCTGTCCTCCAGGAACCGCAGTCTATAACGGAAGCGCGATATAACGTAACAAATGTTTTTGTGTTTTAAAACTTTAGGATTGATGATGTCGGTGACGTAGATTTATTCCCATCGATACATGCCATCATCGTAAGCAACTCTATGGCGTCGTCCTCCAGGGCCAACGCTAAAGCGTCTTTTCGGCATCTGTCGTTCCTTTAGTCTCCGTTTGAGAGCTTCCTGCTCTTGTGCCTCCGTATCCTTAACAGCAAGAGCACCCATCATATATGGTAGATCTTGCTCGACAACGGCTCTGCGTGGAGGTGGCATTGGTGTAAGTGGTACCACGGGTCTGTTTCTAATGTCATCGTCGTGGCGTTTCATCGCAGCTTCTTTAGCCCGCAATGCTGCCTCAAGGTCTCTGCGAATTCTGCGTTCTTTTTCGCGTTCACGTGCTTCGTGAGCTTCACGGGCTTCTTGGTCGCGGCGAATTTGACGCTCAACCTCGCGCTCATGCTCGCGTGCTATTGCTTCCTCTTCAAGGCGGAGACGAGAGTTGAATGAGGTGTGAGAGTTGGATGGAGAGTCCCACATACGAGAGCGCGAGAGGTCGCGGGAACGTCTTGGAGTAGGTGGATGGCGATCGCCTACCACGGCGCCCATGGATGGGTTTCGGCGTGGGGATGAGCGACGAAAGGGACGCTCATCAACGATAATGGGACGACCCCGCTCATGTGTGGCCGTAGTACGATAGGCTGGAGTCGCGGGTGATGAAGGGGCAGTAAAGGTCTGGTTGTAGTGCTGTGGAGGTGTACGTGGAGTAGGAGGAGAATCTACAATGACGATTCTCTCTTTTCGATGTTGACGAGTTGGTCGGAGAGGGGAGAGAAAACGTTTGCCTGGTTTGCGGCGGTGGCCAGAAGATTCCGAAGAAGAGTGTCGGTGATGAGAGCCAGAGCCGTGAGGTGAATGAGGAGGAGTGTATGGATGTTGGGCCTGGATGATTCTTGGTCGCATCAGGTGCTCCGTGGTCAAATCTCCCCAATTGATGTTACGAAGTGGCTCTTCGACAGAGCTGTGCACCGAGCATGGTCGTCCTTGAGTTCCATTTTGGCACGGAGAGGTTTGACGGAATGTCACCGTGTGCCCATCTGGGTAACGGTCTGTGTAGACGTTTGTAACACACATTCTGACGGTTGCTTTGTTTATATGCCTGAAGGCGACGTCGACTTTGTTTTTGTTTTTATTCGCAGTGTGCATGCAACGTGTATGGAGTGTAGTCGATGATAGCAAGTGGTGATCGAAAAGGTGCGATTCGAGTTTGGAAGTGTTGAAGCTGTAGGGGGAATGAGTCCTCTTTATGAAGTCGTCCCAAGGGTTTTATGTCAGTCGCCTGGGTCTGGAATGAATTGTAATTGAGCGGATAGATTTATTCGGTGCGCGAACGACATGAAGTATACATGCGGAAACCAGGTGACGAGTATAATATATCGAGGGGAGGGTAAAGTACTTGTAGTCGGAGATATAAGCTTGGTACGGAGTACTGTGAGAGAGCTTCGAGTTGACCGAGAAGAGGCAAGGCGAGGCTGAGTAGGCAAGCGAGCTATGAAGCTGTTAAGCAAGTAAGATCAGAACAAGTGAAAGGGTTTGCCTATGAAAAGCGTTCACTTGAATTGGAACGATGAGTGGATAGAAGGAGAAGAGCAAAGCTAGTGGTGGGAACTACCCAACTCTTATACAATGGAGGCAGGCATATGGTCAATGTCTCTTGTCTGTCTTGTCTGCCTAGAGATTGTGGCCGTATGACTGTGAGTCGCGAGCCAGGGTGAGGGTGGACTTGGGGGCTCTGGAGAGCAGCGGCCTTGACCTATTCCAGCGTGCACCACCTCCGTGGGTCGGTCTGCCGCTCTTGAACTGTGAAAGGACCGGATCAGCCACCAGGACCAGGAGTGCAAAGGCGCAAATGCAAGTCTGTTCTCCCCTGCTCTCCGTTCTCTGTTCTCCCTGGCATCTGCGCAGAGCACACCCGCAGTCCTGGAAGGGAAAACATCTCTGTGATCTGTGGGCAAGCAGCAGCTGGCTCGTTGGGGTTTAGCGGACAGCCACAACCACTCACAGCCCACACGACGAGGCTCAGAGGCTGAGCAGATGAAGGTATCTCGAGGGTACGGAGTGCAGCAGTTTCCAGTACTGTACTGTATCCACCGGTCTCGTTGGCCAGTCAGCTGCGTTTACTTCGTAGGTATCCAGAAATTCCAGCGTCGCTGCGTCGATGAGGTAACGAAGGTGCTCAAGTCTCAAGACTCCAGTGCTGCAGCAAAAAGGCACAGCATCGACCGCGTCGAGAGGAGAGAGATGATGAAACTGCCCGTTTGGGTGGTCTCGGAGACAGGCGGCTGGGTCCATGGCGTCAAGCAAAAGCAAGGAAAGTCGGATCTGGACGTGATGCCGAATTAGATGCGCGATGTTGGTTTGTCGTGACAGCGGCATGGTGGTGTTGGAGAAATGACATTGATGGATGGAGAGTTGAGAAGTTGACAAGTCCACGGGTGGACAGGGCTGGTATCACCAAAATAGACGGGAGTGGGCGGGCCGGCGCGAACTGTCAGTTTGTACCTAGCTACTGTCCGAACCTATCTATCTGGGTACTCCGTACTTCCAGGTTCCAATCGACACTCACAGGCCACAACCAATATCACCACACTGATGTACTGTATCTTCCCGTACGGAGTACACACAATTGTTTCGAATTATCTCTGCACATCTACGCACATCTACGCCCCTCGTACCATGTGCCAGCCAGACACCGGTGACCAGTCGTTGATGGCGAAAGCTTAGTGCTGCGACGCGACATGCGACCACCACTTGCACCGCACGCCGATTTCTACGAAGTACAGTACAAGTGCAGTATTTCTAGAAACAGAATCCGATCAAACTGACCGTGGCCGTCTATGGAGTACGGACTCCCGTCTGCAGGATCAGTCCACAAGAACACCACGACGCTCCATTCCAGTCCATCCTTCCCAGCGTCTACAGTTTCCCTCCATCCAAGCTTTCAAGGTTCTCACATGGCAGAAGCCACACGTACGCAAGCATCAGAACTTTAAAACTCAATACCAACAGGATTGCAGACGCATCAACATCGTACGCGGCAGCAATCATGCCAATTACAGCCTCCCGATCAGCTTCTTGACGATGTTGTGCAGTACAGTACTGTACTGTACTGTACTGTACTGTACTGTACATCCGCTGCGACTGCGTTTACAATTGCATTGCAGCCGCTGACACAACGTGTTTCCCCCTCAATCTGGATAATGATAATGCCGTTGCAGGAAGTCTCCGCTCGACAGAAGTGCGTTACTGGATCGTACTTCGTACAAGCACAAATCACTCTTCGTTGCGGACACAATTGCCTCACCCGGGTATGTACAGTACCAAGTCAGATCTTTGTCGACACAGCCTGGATAGCCTCATCGATCCTGCCAACCCCTGGAGCCGCCTCGACGAATCACGATCCGCTACTTGACCGAGAATCGAATTGGGTCGACCGGACGCTGCCACCGCCAATAGAGGAACATCGTCACTCCGCCACGCATCGCGAAAAGCTTCAAGTCTCGCAGAGTCTGTTGCAGATTGCAGACACCGTGCAGGTGCAGTAGCTCTCCCGCAGAGGCGACCGGTCAGAACGTCAAAACTTGATCATTGATCTCGGCGGAGAGGATGTAATCGATGTATGATGAGGTGGGGAAAAGAACAGAGCCGCACCATCAAAGAGTCTCTCACTGCTGTAGTGCGTACCACTCTGCAGTGCATGCAGATTCTGGGGATTGATAATCCAGACTGCCTCCACACCTACTCACCGAGAGAGGCTCGGGAAGCATCACTTACAGCATCACTTGCAGCATCTAGTCAAAACTCCACACATGCCACCGCAAAACTAGGAAGATTTCAAAGCATCACCCATACTGTACAAGGTGAGTGGACTCTTTCATCCATCGTGATCGCCTCATCCAGTCTCGTGTCCCAACTTCCCTCTCTGTCGACTAAATTGAAAACCCTAATGCTGCGATGTCGGCCTGCAACCATCACCGGCAACCTACCTGGAAATATGACTCGAATTTCCCAATCATTTGTCTCATTACGTGAAGCACATGACGAGTCCTCACACCCTCCCGTCCATCCAATAGTCGTCATGCATACCTATGTATGGTTTGACAGTTGCAAGTCCTGACCAACAGTGGTGACCTCGATTCCTGCTGACATAATGCTAATTCGCAGTTCGGGAAAAAGCGATACTGTACGGAGTACTGTATGATTCACAGAGGGGCCCCCTGCTCAGCTGGTGGAGCTGCAAGTCAGCCTTGTGAGGCGTACTCATTCCCCTCGCCAAAACCCACCAAGGATCTGCTCCACCACCCCCTTAAATATCCAGATTTTTGCAGTTTCACGAAACTTCTAGATAAAATGTCTGTTCTACCCGATCATGTTGTGCGACGCTTGGTGGAATAAGGAGGACACTGGAGATCTTTCTTTAATTCATTTTAACGTTGTGCTTCCCCAGATACATGACAGCGGACATTTCATCTACCTCCACGTTGTTTCAGGAAATTGAGTTTCATCTTCTTGCTGCGCCAACGAGCTGAACTATAGTCTTTCATTTCATCTCAATTTGCAGCGTTGATACTGTTGATCTTTCAGCGCGACCTTGGAATTCCCCTTTTCTCTGCGTTTTATTTCGTCTCGCGCTGCTGTTGCGTCGTAATGGGATGCTTTTTGCGAAAATTGAAGCTGTGTCGTATCTATTTATGGATCCCAATTTTGGGAGTTGGCTCGCTTAGACGAGGACATCTTGATTCCAGTGAACGGGGTCAACCAACACTGTTATGGAACCTCAGCGCGTTGCTATGTGAGGCTTTAAACGTGAAACAACATTGTTGCTATTATTAGACCGAGTAGCCCGTATCGCTCTGGAGTTCAATGTTGGTCTTCAGTTGGGGAATCACTGCCAACATTCTATAACCAAATCGTTCAGAATTTGATGTTCATACGCTTTCCGGGTCAAGTCGACTCCCTCTTCATTTGGATTACTGTTGCGTTCCGAAACTCTTGGAGCTTAATCTCCTCAAACAACAATGGTTTGCTATGGGCACCTTGTTGTTGGCAGTATCCAAACAGTGCTTCTCTCCCCCCGTGTCCATTGGAGTCAAGGCTTATACATATCAATCTCTGGGTATTCTCTCTTTGGTTAACCACTAGCGAATTTGAGTTTGTGCGACGAGTACTGAGATGCTCGGTACCTCCCGACTCTTATATCATCTATTCCTGGACTCGTGTCGTTCTGTCTACGATTCTCAGCAAAAGATATCACGATGCGCCCTTAGTTTTCATAATTTTCGTGAAAGTTCCCAAGCACCTGATCATTCGAGGAAGACAAAGGCGTTCATGATCGATGAAGTCAACGTTCGCTTCAAACTCCACTCGAGATACAGCTTCCTTTATCTGTAGGGCTGATACAATCCGATTCGTCATATTAACTTATCCACCTTCTTGAAGAGCGAACCACAAGGGAAGCTCAATTTTCCTCTTTTCCTCGGTGCATACGAGTATGGTTCTGATGGAGGGATCTCGCGCACATACGTGGCTATCAAACGTTCGAAAATGTAGTTCTGGTATACCTGTCTTAGATCCTTCGTTTGACTTGCGAAATATGACAAGATATGCTCTCTCTTATTCAGACTTCGCCCTGTTATGTTATACATCGCATCTGTTCCGTGGTAGTCATGTATTTATAGTGTTTGTAAACACTATATAGTATTCGTTAATACCATGGAATCGTGACTACTATATAGTGTTAATAATCACTATAGTACGTAACTTTCCTTGTTTTAGTATTTGTTAACACTATAATTCATGACTACCACGGAACACATCGCATCGTGTGTCGCGTTTAGTGTTAGTGGAACATGCTTCAGATCTGCCTTATCTCGCGGTAGGTCGAGACCTTGATTTGCGGTGGATTACTTTGCTGTATAGAGACACTAAGCTCCATTTACTTGGGCTCAAGAGACACTCTCCTTCTTCCCATCAAATACTCCACAGATTACTACTAGTACCTACATCCTCAAATGAAATCTCTGTCCATCATATCCATTCCGCCATTCAAAACTTTCCTCCCTACCAAAAGACAAACTCCAAAAGTGAAGCCATCAACCATCCCGATCGAAAAACAGCATCCCCTCACCTTCCACGCCATCGCCTCTCCCGTATTATCATTGTACGCTAGCAAGCAACCCCTGCGCCTAACATCCCTCCTCCCGCAATGTGAACCCCTGCGTATGCAGCAACGACGTGCAACAGTATGCGGGAGAGTATAAGGCCGGTAACAGTGAATAGATACAGAGTGAGCTAGCAAGCAACCCCTGCGCCTAACATCCCTCCTCCCGCAATGTGAACCCCTGCGTATGCAGCAACGACGTGCAACAATTACTAGCGTCCACCCGGCTGGTAACAGCGAAGTGAATCAACCTTCGGCACTTGTTTTGTTGCACGTCGAATCGCGGTACATTTTGGCGCTAGTGAAAGCCATGGGAACCAATCAGCGGATGGGGCAGGAAATAAGGAGGTATGTGTGAGAGAGATGCTGGCGCATGGCTGGCGCAAAGATGGAATAGTATTTCAGTATGTAATCCACGTGAGGAGATGTTTGCGCTGGCTTTGCGAAAGTGTTTATCTCGTCTCAAAGATTGTCAAATAGCGCAACGAAATACACATAGCAACAGCAACAGCCAATCAGCGCGATCTTCATCAGGCTAGTATATACCGAATAAGACACCCCTGCACCTACATAAGCGGCCCGAAGCGCAGCAGTACAAGCGGGACAAAGCGAGATGGACAACAGTGAATCGTCCTGCCCGAAGGTCTAGATTCTGATAGCCTTTCGTTGCACATCGCGAGGAGATACATATAGGCTTACTAATCAACGCTAGCCTTCTGAGATGGGGATATACACAGAGGCTTTGCGCGCAGGGGGAAATCTACGTGGGTAGATATATGCTCGTAGTAGTGGAAAAGGGACCAGACTCGAGGATGTGCTTGTTGTATACCATCATGAGACACATGACAGATCGAGGAACCAGGTAGAAGAGAGGCAGAGAGAGATCCGGGTGGGTGGATATAAGGCTGGTAACAGTGAATAACCCTCCAGGGATGGGCATTGCGGGAGCGCATCGTTTTCGATATATGAAGTTGAAGGAGCCAATCAGGAAGCGAAAATTAAGCGATTGTACATGCGTGCGATATGCAACGAATTAATGCTCCAGAGTCTCGAGAGCTTTGGATAAAGTGAATTGAAGTGACAGGGATGGACATTGCGGGAGCGCATTAGATTTGATATTTGAAGTTCAAAGAGCCAATCAGGGAGCGCGATTTAAGCGATTGTACATGCGTGCGATATGCAACGAATTCCAGCTCCAGGGCTTTGTATACATAGTGAATTGAAGTGACAGGGATGGACATTGCGGGAGCGCATTTCCCATGTATAATTTCGATGTTGAAGTCAAAAGAGCCAATCAGGGACGGAGAATTAAGCGATTGTACATGAATGCGAAATGCAACGAATTGAGCTCTTGAGCTTGGTTGAAAGGTGAATTGAAGGGACTCGGCTGGGATTTCCTTGGGTAAATAGCGAGGACAAGATACTGGCTTTGGTCAAAGCATACTTTTGAGGTGAGGATCTAAAATCAGCACCACACGTACCTCGACCCCCTCCTAACACCCCTTTTCAACAACCGCATCCACAACCGCCGTCATTCCCCCTTTCACACACTCAACCGCCTCCCTCAAAACCCCCTCCAAGTCCGCAACCACCTCTACCTTCCTCGCAAATACCTCACCCCCGGCCGCAGCTTTCGCGATCCCCGCAAAATCAGGGCCCGCAATCTCAATATTCAGATCCCGATTCGAAGCCTTACTCCCCAGCCCCTCGGGATGAACAAGCAACATACTTTTCCGCGGCGCGTTCCAGCCTTTGTTATTCAACACCACAGTCAGGATAGGGATTTTGTAGCGTTGGGAGATCCAGTAGACGGAGGAGGGGGCCGAGAAGAGGTAGGTCCCATCACCAACGATTTGGACCACGAATTTTCCGTGGCCTGCGCCGTGAATTGCTTCGGTCGCGAGTTTGATGCCTAATGCGCCGCCGCCTGACCAGCCTAGTCCGCCGCCGCCGCAGTTGATCCAGCTACCGGGAAGGGTGGCGCGAATGTTGTCGGCTACGAAGGGGGTGTTGGTCACGGCTTCTATCGCCCAGATTGTGTCTGGGGGACAGACTTTGCGGAGCGTGGAGCAGAGGTGACCGGTGCCGAAGGTGGTGCCCTGAGGCATTGCGGCTTTGAGGATGTTTGATAGGCGGAGGGAGTAGGAGTTTTGTAGGGCGTCCCAGCGGATGGTGTAGAGTTCTGATTGCTGTGATAGGAGAGAGGATGTGGCAATATAGTTGTTTAGTTGGGTGAGAGCTGTGAAGGAATCTGCAGTATAGCGAGAAAGAGCTGCGATGTAGTGGACTGGCATTTGGTGTTTTAGGACATCGGTGTCTATGTGATAAATTTGTGAATTTGGCGAAGGGTGGTTTTGAGTATTAATCCAAGGCACGTCTATTTACATCAGTATGTCAACGAGAATAAGCTAAGACAGGTGCACTTACCGCAGTCCAAGACCAAAACTACATCCGCAGTCTTGATCGAATCCTCAACTCCGTATCTCAGCCCAAGCCATGCTGGGTGATTAGCTGGAAAACACATATCACTGCCTCCAGTATCGAGAACACGTAAGCCCATAATAGTATCCGCGAGTCTCACCAAAGCATCCACAGCTTTATGGTTCCGACCGGAATATCCCGTAATGACGAGTGGTT
The DNA here is from genome assembly GCA_003988945.1 of Chaetoscypha palmicola. NCBI lineage: Eukaryota > Fungi > Ascomycota > Leotiomycetes > Helotiales > Helotiaceae > Chaetoscypha > Chaetoscypha palmicola. Next base: position 15,673 of record QYAH01000246.1, on the reverse strand, counting down.
CTTTCGCAGTAACTAGAGCGTCAGCAACTCTCTTGACACCACTCTCGCTAAGCGCAGTCGGTTCCACAGCCCCCCAATGTTCCTGCTTCAGACTATACGGCTCCATCTCCTCCTCCATAACCTAGCTTCTTTAGTCGAGTGTTTCAGCCAAGAAGAGAAATTGGACAAGCGTGAATGCTTCACATCACTTACTTCCCTTGCACCACAAAGATACACCGGTCCAGCAGGGTCGCTAGTCGCGAACTGCAGCGCTCGATTCACGATCTGCTTTATGTTCTTCCCAGTTTTGAACTCGGCCGTAAAGCGGCAATACTGCGCGACAATCTGTTTTTGATCCGGCACATCTTGAATCCAGTGGATATACTCTGTTCGACTCCCTCGCATCTCGCCTTCAATCGTGTATGGGGAGAGGCCGGCGAAGATAAGCACGGGAGCTCGCCCGCATGAGGCGTTGTGAATTGCTGCTCCTAGACCTTGAGTACCAACGTCGACGTGGATGATTACGCATTGTGGTTTGCGGGTCAGTCGGGCGAAGCCGTCAGCCATTGAAAGGGCTACCATCTATATTTCAGTAAGGATGGATGGACTGTTAGGTCATTTGAAGATGATGTACTATACCTCGTTGGGGCAGGTTATTATCCGAGGAAATTGGCCTTGTTTTTCGAGTTGGCCCTTTACCATTGCTTCCATGATTGATGGGTGATCTGAGCCCAGATTCACGAAGCAGTGGGTGACGCCTGCCTGGAGTGGAGATGTTTAGGTATATTGTCCACTCTCGTAGAAGACATTTGAACATACCTCCCATAATGCCTCGAAGAATGCGAACTGGTCGAGCAGTTAGTCAAGCCTATACAATGTACAGTACAAACGAAACTGCTCGGAAGTCTCCCCGGGGAAGGCTTCACTTTCCCCTTGACAATTTTTAACTAGTGAAAGATCTTCGACATCACCAGAGAATGCAAAGACATACCGAAGCTGTATACATAGTCATGGGACTCTTCCCGGAGGCTGATGATGTTGAATGTGTGCTAGTGACAAATAGCAGATCTGAATGGCCAGTAACCCGTATTGTGTCGAAGCCAACGCGAGATTGCTCGAAATTAGGTTCATGTCATATACATTTCCAAGAGAGCGAAGACGGAGGTCGTTGACAGACGCACAAGATCCACTCAAGGATCTTCACGATGCATATGGTGGTGGGGTTGACATATCCTCTCGGCTTTGAATGCCGGCTCATCAAACGGCGAAGAGGTGATGTGTGACACCATTGTACAGTACTGTACTGTACATGTAGACCAATATTGATTGCATATTTCCGACTCAAAAGAGATGGATTGACGAGACGCAGAAGAACTCCTGAATATGGTTGAATTGAGATGGGATTGTTGAGATGCACTCCAGTATAATCGTCCTTTTCGAAAGATCAAGGTGTCCTCGTTCTCAATGTCGTCGTCTTGGGAATAGCGGGGTTATTCACCCCGGGGAAATGGAGTTATTCCGTCCTTCCGCGTTTTTCTGGAGCTGCCAACCCTGCCTCTTCAACAACCTCAAAAAATGCAAGTACACAATCCGACTCATCCCTTCGGAACTCGTGCCAATGGCATTGAGCGAGGTGAGCAGACGACTAAACTCTTGACGCGCAAGTGGCCGCGGCAAGCAGGCGCAATCGTATGATCGCCCTTTGCCCGAATCACATCTGGAGGAGCAACGTTATCGAAATAGTGGCGTGAGGCGTACCTTATGGTAACACCCAACCTCGAGCACTGGTTGACCGAGGGGTATAAAGTCTTTATACCACTCCGTTTGATCTTCAAGATTCTTTGCTATACACTTATCAAAGGTTCGTTATCAGACTAATATTACTTACCAATTTATTATGCGCGCAGCTAGGTTTTATGGGGTGGAGGATTTGAGGGTGGAGGAGATTGAGGAGCCGGAGTGTAAAGATGGATGGATTAAAATCAAACCTGCGTGGGTTGGGATTTGCGGAACTGGTAGGTTCTTTCTGATTTGGACATCATCCCGTGGAGTTTTTGGTGCTAATATCATCCTCTAGATCTTCACGAATACCTCGGCGGCCCAACCTTCGCTCCCATAACACCTCACGCCATGACCGGGGAAACAGTCCCCGTAACATTCGGCCACGAATTCTCAGGCACAGTTCTGGAAGTCGGCGCAGGCGTCACAAATTTCAAACCAGGTCAACACGTCTCCATCCAACCCACAATCTACGACGGAACCTGCGGCGCCTGCCAACTCGGCCTCCAAAACGTCTGTTACAACGGCGGATTCGTAGGACTTTCAGGCTGGGGAGGAGGTTTGAGCGATGCAGTGGTCGTACCGGCAGATTACGTCCTTCCTCTACCGGAAAGTATACCACTCGATGTAGCGGCGCTAGTGGAGCCATTAGCCGTGGGCTGGCATGCAGTTTCTCGAAGTCCGTTGGAAAAAGATTCTACGATATTAATCCTCGGCGGCGGACCAATTGGGATCGCCGTCATTCACGCGCTTAAAGCTCGTGGATGTGGCAAGATAATCGTGTCCGAAATCTCAAAGGCAAGACAGGAATTCTGCACCCATTTCGGCGCAGACATCATTCTAGATCCTCGGCACGACGATGTCGTCAAGCGAGTAAAAGAAGAAACCGGTGGGGAAGGCGTCGATATCGTATTCGATTGTGCAGGCGTAGCGGTCGGATTAACCGCAGCGTGTCAGTGTATCAGAGCCCGAGGCACAGTCGTCAACCTCGCGATTTGGGAAAAGGCAGTCCCGTTTCAACCGAACGATTTGGTGTTTAAGGAGGGGAATTATGTGGCGTGTTTGGGATATGTGAAGCAGGATTTTAGGGATGTTATTGAGGCTATCGGGAATGGTGAGTTCGGGATTTCTTTCCTCGTGACCCACTGCGTTTGCCGATTGATCGAAATCTGTGATTGATGTATGACAGGCTCAATGAAACCCGACGATATGATTACCGGCCGGATCGCCCTCCAGCATGTCGTGGATCAGGGCTTGAAGGAATTAATCCATAATAAGGAAGCGCATGTTAAGATATTAGTACAAATTTAGCGTGTAATTCTACCTAGCGAAGTTTATGAATTTTAAGAATATTTGTTTACACGATTCTTGTCTAGTGTTTTGAATTGTGAAAGCTAGACGTCTTATAAGCGAACGATTAGTGAACGTGAAACTCGACCGGTAAATACACCGATCGACCTATCTGTCTAATCCACCAATCTTAGTTCTCATTAGAAACATACTCAAATTTCGTAACCACCAAATCATATCGATCAGTCATCTCACGATTCAGATCTTATCCGAGCCGAAGAAGACGCTTCTCAGGGGGGAGATTTGCTAAGCGAAAGGATTGGCATTCGCTTGTCTGCTCATGTTGAGATTACTCCCTATTTATATTCCTAATACGACATTAGACAATACGAGCTCGCTCGCAATGGACAAAAAGGAAAGGCTGCATACATACAAGAGATTTGACTACACGCTTACCTGACCCATTGGACGCAGAATAAAACCCAGCGCAATTCCTCAGCTTTCTAAGATATTTCAGGATATCGAGCCTCGCGGCAACGTCTAACGCTTGTCATCGGACCGTAGAAAATATGCCTGACTGTCGTTGCGGTGATGTTAAATGTAGTACACATAGTTGTGCAGAGATCTCGTTGCTAGAACAAATATTTTTGTCACCCTGTTAATGGAGGAGAGGAGGAGAGTCGTGTGAATTCCTAGAACGAGTCTAGTTGTGTGCCAGTTTCGTAGCCAGATCTGATGTCTGGAATATTGTTCAAGTTCCGATACGAGATGTGTTGACAGGGGAGTCAAAGCCGAAGTCAACAGATAGATGTTAGCTAGCATTCGAATCGTATTCCTCCTCGAAGTCGTTATTATCTTCGATGGAAATTAGGACGCTTTCAATCGCCAGGTGTTGCTTGCCTGTCCTCGTGTGCTTTGAAAGCTATGGATGAAGCCTCCCAGATTTTATATAACAGGAGCATTCTTCTTGGTAGTGGGAGTGTGCTTCTCACAGAAGCACAGCCAATAACACATTGATGATTCGAGACGTATTTGAGGTGGGAGTGAGGACAGGGCGAGATGCGACGACGGTATATCATGGAAGCTGTCTCTCTGTCTTCATTGTGAGTGTGGTGAAGCGTTCTAAGAGGTGTTTGGATCATTCCCCTCCGCGGCCAAGCTGAAGTTCCCATCTATGGCTGTGTAAGCTCCACGTCCATAAACATTTACCAATCCGATCGCATGTTGAGTACTATCTGTAACACCGCAGTAGTAGTTTCGATCTTCGTTATAATGGTCCTCTGTAGGGATTGGGGATTTGGAGTTGGTCGGATTGGACTGGTATTTCTTTTCGTCAACGGAATAATGGTAGACTAGCTAGGGTTGGCTAATATCGAGAAGGTGTAGGAAAGACGATTTTAACGCGATTAGGAAGACGGGGTGCGCATGCCCTTCTATACGTAGTTGCCGTGTCTCTTATCGGAGTAGGCCCGGGTGTTTATATTAGTGATCTTTTCCCCAGCGAACAAGCATGTTATCTGTCGGTAGAGGAATGCGCCGAGGTGGTGCTCGTACTTCAGTGCTATTCCTGAATACAATTTCCCGGCAATCTGGAGAGCTCAAATGTCGTAAAATGAAACACAACAATATCGACAAATTGTTTGTTATATCCATAAATTAATTTCAATCTCTAGAAATGTTTAGTACGTCATAACCGGACAGAAAAGCTGCTTTTTAATTCCACTTCAGTGTTGGTGGTGCTCACATGTCACAATGTTTGCTTCTGCTGCTAAGAGAGCGTCTTTCGATTTCCGCTCTCCGATCGCTTGATGAAGCAGGAATAAGGGCGAAGATGGCAACAAAGGGATACATGTGTTATGCGAAAAAATTCATAAATGGTCTTTCGCTGTTCACGGCGAAGACGGAGTAGAGGAAAAGTTGGGGAAGGAAGATACTAGCGCCATCTCATCTCCTAATTCGAATGGTACTTTCACATACGCCGCAGAACGTTGAAGATGCGAGGTACCCGAAGCAGGCATTGCTTGGTGCTCTTCATGTTTTGTATTCTCATCTGGAGAACTTCAGATTCTCAACTCGTGAAGCGTTGCTATAACAGACGGTTCGCAATTTGACAGGCGAGTTCTGCTAAAGGGAGATGTGATGATGCTTATAGTTCCTGGGACTGACAAGGGAATCCCATGTCGAAGATAATATTGACTTTGGTGGCTTTTGCTGGGCTCATGTCAGACTTCCCGCACATGTTACAACTGGCACAAGCTAGAATTCCGGAAATACGACGGTGTGAAGTAAAGCTGACAAATGGCATCTTCCGCGAGAAGGAGCTTCAATCTCAAGTGTCAAATCTGCACATGCTCAAAGAATAACATTGCAGGTCAAAGTCCTGTAGTCCTCGTCTAGACCTCGATTTCCACAAACTTCACATGGGTTGTTACACGGACCATAATCACTACTGGGTATGTGCCGGAGCACCTATCCACAGTGGGCCAACAATGATTTTTCGTTGCACATCGTGCAAGGCCAGATCGAAACATATCGAATGATATCCAGATTCTCGAGTTCCAGACTCCACGGCCGCGATTAGGCTATGCACGTCGGTAGCCAGGGGAAGAGTTTCGTTGCATATCGCGATCAGAAGCTGAAAATGTCTCAGATCAAGAGTCAAGGTTCTGTCTGTCCAGGCCCGTTCTTTCTCTCAAAGAGAAATATCTGGATGATCATCAAAGCACTGTAGCACGTGAAAGCTGGTGGTGGAAACCTTGTAGGCTGGAAGCGGGAGCTTGGAGGTTGCGATTGAGTTTGCTCGGGACCGTTCTGTAGTTTGACTTCGGATATGGTTATCGAGAAGGACTGGGAACGAGTCTCTAGCAAGAGTACTTCGTATGTACTGTAATGACGCAGATCCAGGACGGGAAGATTGAGAATTAAGATGCAGAGCTGGTCGAAGGGAAGTCCAGTTCTTGCATCTCCACAAGGCCCGACGCAGGTGCGGACCGCCTGCCGGATGCGTCAACGGCTACGCCGACTCGATGTTGGTGATAGAGAGGGCATGTATGCATCTGGAGAAGGATGTACCTGGGTACTCTTAGGGACCAGAAACGTGACGGGATGAAGGATGGCGATGTCTGACATGCATATCTTCTGATCCAGTTAAGGAGGTGAGTGAGTGAGTGAGGGTGTGCTGGCGGCGAACCATACTTACGTAAGCAAGCAGACAAGGTTGTTGAGCGGAGCGGAGCCATGTGCTTAAATCTGCACCAACGGAGATAGGGAATACCTACTTCGAAGTACTTCGTACGAAGTAGAATGCCTACTTGAGTAAGTAAAGTGCCTCCTAGTACGTATGTATGTTCCGAGGTTGGTACGTACTTCGTAGATACTTGAAGGGATCTGAGGTGACGAGACTGGATGTTGTAGGGGGTGCAGGAACGTCCAGGGTATAGTAAGTACGTCGCAGGTTGCGTTTCCAGACTTCAGAACTCGACGTCCGTGGATACAGTAGTGGGTGGTGGAGATGGTGACGGTGACGGTGACGGTGATGGTGGTGGTGGTGATGTGTTAGTAGATGTCTGGTCGACAGTGACATGCAAGAAGATGAGATGAAAGTAGTACAGCCTCTTGCAGTAAGTACTGTACAGTACGGTACCAAGAGACCCCACCTGTCTCCGAGATGTAATGGTAATTCAGTAATGTGTTACGCTCTTCAAGGCGTATTGTATGGGGCTCTTCAGCATCTATAGTCATAAAGAGCCCGTAAATCTTAACAAATAATCAATTCCCGGATTTGACTAACGGCAGTAGGCCAGTAATTGTTAGAACCCTACCCTCCCACTTTAAAAGCCAGCACAAGTAGTAACAACAGTCAATCTACCGAGGGCAACATCCGCGCTGACTTGGCTTTGCATTTATTGGAAATGCTCATCATTGTTGACGAATGGCCGGTGGCTTCTTTGTGGTCGACGCCTTTCCTAGATCTTCAGATCACACGCACCTTGATCCCCGGACGCTGCATCGAATATTGTAGTATCGTTACCGAAAAATGCACTGTATCTTCTGAAGGACTGAAGCAGGTGTCCTCAATTGGCGGTATCACAGCTGCTCGGTATCTGATGACCACCCGGCGCTCCAACTGGCGCTCTCATCGTGGCTGAATGTGGTGAACGTGATTTTAAGGGTCCTTCATACAGCTCGCTTGCCGGGGATGGCAGGCTATGAGTGCATTGCGTGGGGTAAGGAGTATGGAGTACAGCATTTACCTAAGGAGATCGTCTGCTTTTGGCTCTGTGGAATAAGAAAAGATGGTCTCTTGCCGAGTCGGAAGCTCCCCGATGGCACGGCATGTTGTCGACGGATGAAACGTAGGACAAAGTGTTTGACTATATATTTGATAGGTCGCGTGGAGTTACGCAGCAGCAGCCTCATTGCAGTATCATCGTATCTTTGACTTCGTGGCGGCCCATCATCGATAGTCGGACAGAATAGACGAGAAGGTGTGGTGTAAGAAGAGAATACGTCCGTATAGGAAGGGAATAAAAGGTCGAAGTCATTACGAGGTTGAAGCTCCAGTTCGCTTCTGTTCTTTGCTATCATCCACCTCGGCATACGATATCTGAGCACAACACCATTACTTCGAAGTAGTATGCCGCTACTTGTACAATTCCTACGTATCTCATATCTCGTATGATGTTGGTCTAGACCACGATTTCGTGTACGTTTCTGTTTACTCCGTACCACCTCTGCTTACCACGAGGTGACTAATGCTCCGAGTCGACTGTACAGAAAATCCTGGTACTGACAGTAACTGACCTACTACGTACTTAGGTATGGCTACAGCTACCTACTTACTTCAAAGTAAGTACGGAGTACGTACCTAGGTAGGTACAAAAGGGACAAAAGTCTAGGAGCAGGCGGATTGGATTCGTTGAGCCCAGCCCGTGGCGTTCTTCGCTTCCGGCCTATTTTCTCGTCGGTTGGAGCTTGCAGCCTCGCATTACAGTACATACAATCACAAATCCACAACCACACATCACATCGCCGGATATTCGCCACCACCCAGTCATATATGCGATACAGCCTGCGCGTGAAATAGATGCTCTGCTACTGTGCTCACAGATCCGTCCCGAATCAACGTACGCTCCTGCAACCTTGGTGTAGTTGCCGGCCTTTACATCTGCAGCTGTCCCAGGTACAGTACCGACTCCCGAGACAACTCACTATCCGAACTACCACTATTCTGCTCGAGCTCCACCTACAAGACGCGCCCCTGCCGCTGCCACTCTGTGTTCGAAATATTTTCCCGGCATCTGACCGAAAATCTCACGATACACTGGTCGAGAACATGCGCACCTGGCGAAACTCTTTAGAGCTTAGTCGGCCGTGGCCGAGGCTGTCGCTCTGATACTTTCAATAGACATCACAAGCCTCAAACGACGACACACGCTGTCGATAGCGAGGGAACCGTCATGTCTCCCCCAGGAGCAAGTGGCTCGTCGTCGGACACAGAGATCACTCCATACGTCCACGACTCCGCAGACACCTTCTCTTATACTTTACCGCCTCGTCCAAATCCCTCAGAAGACAGCGGTTTGAAGGTGGACGTTCGCAACGACGACCCAAATGCCTCTCCTCCCTCTCCGAACAGTCTCGATGTCTTCACTATCGGGCCCATCACTGCACTCAAGTTGCTTTGTGCCGGCATTGAAGCCTTGACACGAATAACGGGCGATGTCCCGCCCACGCCTCCTCCTACTTTTACTACCCCTCCGAACATGCTCGGCATGCAAGCAGAAAAGGAAAGCATTATACGGAGCAATTCATACAAGAATTTGGCAGAGTTGCAGAAACGTCCCAGAACGCCTTCTGACTCAAGCGGAGGGTCAGATATCGACGGTGTGGTGCTTAAGAAACGGAATCCAATCCGTAGTCCAGCTCTTGCTCCGACGGAACCACATATCATTATCGGCGACAATGCAGAGCCTCTGAACGTTCAACACAGTGCTATCACTCGGAAGTTCTACTCGAAGCATCCTCCGCCAATTTCGTTGGAAGACTACTTGATGCGTATCCACAAGTTCTGCCCAATGTCTACTGCAGTGTACCTTGCAACGAGCTACTACATTCATAAATTAGCTGTCGATGAACGAGCGATTCCGGTCACACGCCGAAATAGTCATCGACTTTTATTGGCAGGGCTGAGGGTTGCCATGAAGGCGTTAGAAGATCTCAGTTACCCACATTCACGGGTTGCAAAGGTTGGAGGGGTTAGTGAGAGCGAATTAGCAAGATTGGAGATCAGTTTCTGTTTTTTGACAAATTTTGAGTTTCGGACAACGAAAGAGAGATTGCTGGAACATGCAATCAGCCTCAAGGAAATATCCTCATTACAAGGATCGATGAATTTCGTACCAAGGATGCCAACAAAGAGTAAACGCAGGTCGAATGGCTGAAATCGACTATGTTGATATGGGCATGTTACACAACAAGAATTTCAGGCTGCTAGAAGGACGCTCACGCGTTAAGAGCATAGAGACTTCCAGGCTTCACGGGCGACATTATTCTGATTCGAAGATACCACGGACGAAGGCGATCGAGATACCATTATTTTACATTCTTTGGGAGAGAGCGGGGTTTGGGGTATCATGATTGGATCTAGATTGTTTGAGTAGCAAAACAGGTATATCCTGTTGTTGCTGCCATTAGGTATGGGCAAGGCGTTGGAAAGGTCTGGTGGTGGATCTTGTGAGCATCTAGCATACTTGCATGATTTATGAGTTAGGAGCTGTCCTATCAGAACGGACAATTCCCGTTCGAAGTGACATTAGTATTCAAGCGTTTCTTTATAGGCACGTCAATTACATACGTCCTTAATAATCCGGAAGATCAAATTCAGATTCAAGTCACATCACGTGTCTATCTCTGTGGGTTTTTGGCAAAGACCTTGGAATCCTTGGGATAGGGGCCAAGTCTGCTTGAGGCTCCTATCGATTGTTTCTCCCTCCTTATGCCGCGTATACCCGTTTCCAGATGATTTCCCAAGGAGGATTTCTCAAGCCTTTTGCTATCCAGCATTCAAAAACTGATATCCAGCATTCAACCCCCCACATAATACTAGTAATTACTGTACTAAGTACGGGCAGTAGGATGTACGCTCGTAGAACCAACTATGCAGGTTTCTGCCTTGCTGTCGCCTGCCTACCTCGCTATTGCCTACCTCGCTATCGCCTACCTCGCTGTCCCCTACCTCGCTGTCGCCTACCTCGCTATTGCCTACCTCGCTGTCGCCTACCTCGCTGTCGCCTACTTTACTATTACCTACCTTACTATTATATATAGTTACTTAGCTATATATATATATTTAATATTATTATAAATAATACTATTAATTCTTAATATTAATTAAAGCTATTTTACTAGAAATAAATAATAAGAATTTAAAACTTTATATATCTAGTCTATTAAAAAAATTAATAAAGCTTAAATCTTAGTTAAATAACTATATTAGATTAATATTAAATGTAACTTATTAATTATATTATATATATATAATATTATATTAAACGTATAATATTATATAATATTATATAACCTACTATATATCCTAATACTTATATCTTATAATTAGTATATATACTAGTAATATTTATTTAGAATTCTTATATAATTAAGTTATATTAATTAAACGAGTTTTTATTATTATTTATTAATATAATAGCTTTAATATATAAACTATAGTCTATATATAATTATTATAGATATATATTTTAATTTTAAAGATTATATTAAAAGTAAGAATAATATAAGTAATAGTAAGGTAAGTAATAGTAAGGTAGGYGACAGCGAGGTAGGTGATAGTAAGGTAGGCGACAGCGAGGTAGGCGACAGCGAGRTAGGCGACAGCGAGGTAGGCGACGGCGATAGTAAGGTAGGCGACGGCGATAGTAAGGTAGGCGATAGCGAGGTAGGTAGGCGACAGCGAGGTAGGTAGGCGATAGCAAGGTAGGCAGGCGACAGCGAGGTAGGTAGGCGACAGCAAGGTAGGCGACAGCAAGGTAGGCGACAGCGAGGTTATAACGAGGGATATAGATGTGCATAGTTGGTCAGACAATCAGCATTATCGCGCCCGTACTTAGTACGGTAATTACTAGTATTATGTGGGGGGTTGAATGCTGGATATCAGTTTTTGAATGCTGGATAGCAAAAGGCTTTCTCAAGCACTTTGGAACCCCGCTATCCTACGTGAACTTGATAAGCACATCCCACCTTCCCCATAAGACAAGCTTCGTGTTCAAGACAACCTCACGTCGAACATACACGACAAACACGACTTTCTTGAGCTCTGACGGTCTGCAAAAAGTATTTAGACATATCCAATCTCATCGACGCTTTCAATTCACGCGATTCTACGGAACAATGGCGGATTACGAAACGGTCCTCAAGGGCAAATACCCGGCCAAGGCGCATGCTAGAAAGGTAGTGGAATACATGAAGAGCAAGAGTAAAGATGTGAAAGGCATACTATACTTAGAAGGCCAGAAGACGAAGATGATAGAAGACAACGACGGAGAAGCTCCCTTCAGGTTCAACCGTCTCCTTCCTCTGGCGCAAACAACCTACTAACATCTACCCACCCTAGACAACGACGGTACTTCTACTACCTAACCGGCTGTCCTCTCCCAGACAGCTACCTAACATACGACATCGAATCCGATACCTCCACACTCTACATCCCTCCAATCGACCCAGACTCCGTAATCTGGTCCGGTCTCCCCCTATCCGCCGACGAAGCCCTCCAACTCTACGACATCGACAACGTCCTTACAACCCCCGATATATCCTCCCTCTCCTCCCCCTCCATCTACGCCATCGCGGACCAAATTTCCACAACCATCTCTCCCATCGATACCTCCCTCCTCAAAGAAGCCATCGAAGAATGCCGAGTCATCAAAGACGAGTTCGAGATCGCCATGATCAAGAAGGCTAATGTTATAAGCACGCTGGCGCATACAGAGGTATTAAAGAAAGTCAAAGGCGCGAAGAATGAACGCGAATTAGAGGCCGCATTCCTGGAACGCTGTATTGCCAATGGATGTCGAGAACAGGCGTACCATAGCATCGTCGCGTCTGGAACTGCGGCTGCGACATTACATTATGTGGATAATGCGAAGCCGTTGAGCGGGAAATTGAATCTATTGCTTGATGCTGGGGGAGAATATAATTGCTATGCAGCAGACATCGTGAGTTCACATCTCCCCTCCCTCCTTCTCTAGCTGATCCCCTCCGCCTATACAGACACGAACCTTCCCCATCTCCGGCACCTTCACACCCGAATCCCGCGCTATCTACGACATCGTCCTGCAAATGCAGCACGTCTGCACGGGTATGCTCAAAGCCGGCGCCTTATGGGACACCATCCACCTAACAGCACACGAGCTTGCCATCGAAGGACTCCTCAAACTCGGGATACTCACGGGCGACAAGGAGGCGATTTTGAAGAATAGAACATCCGTGGCGTTCTTCCCGCATGGTTTGGGCCATTATTTAGGAATGGATACGCATGATACGGGTGGTCATGCGGATTATGACGATAAGGATAGTATGTTTAGGTATTTGAGGGTGAGGGGGAATGTTCCCGCCGGAAGTGTGATTACTGTTGAACCTGGCGTAAGACCCCGTCTTACCTTTCTCCCTCTCTCTTTCCCTTGCTACTGTCTTCTTGCGCGCTTGCTGACTCTTAGTGTAGATCTACTTCTGCCGCTTCATCATCGAACCATACCTCAAAGACCCCGTGCACTCGCAGTATATCGACACAGCTGTCCTGGATAAATACTGGGATGTCGGGGGTGTGAGGATCGAGGATAATATTCTGGTTACCGAGGAGGGGAGTGAGAATCTTACGACGGCGGTCAAGGATGTGGATGAGATGATGAGGATTATTAATGGGGAGTGAGGGATGGAGATGTGGGGTTTGGGGAGGAGGAAGTGAAACTGGGAGACGGGAGATGATTTATGCGATAGAGCGGGATGGATGAAAGTGAAAATAGATGGCATTTGGGAATTGATGCTTGAATACGAGCCAAGAAAGATACCACGCGTAACGCAAGCATATAAACTTCATATAGGTGATGACGAGTGTAACACTATACTCCCTTCAGGACATTAGGAATCCGGTACTAGAAGCAGTCCACTTGCGATAGTTGTCCTCACAAATTGGAAGGAATACGAATCGCGCCCAGCATAAGGGTAAGCAAGTCCTTTTCTCTACGGTAGCCATCTCGATCTAAACCGAACTCCTTGCGTACAGATCGAATGAGGGCATGTAGGCGGGTAAGCAAGCAATGTTAACCAAGTCAGGTTCGATTTACGGCTAGCTTGTGAGGGACGGAATGAGTGAGTGAGTGGGGCAAGCAGGTAATTTGTGAGCGAGCTATCACGCTTTGAAGTTGACTTATCCGAATCCCCTGTTTTTAGCGATCGGTGAAATCGACCGACCATTTGAGCGTCTAGAGGGAGACGAGTAAGTGTGAAATAATAAGCGCAGCAGCCATCAGAGATAAACCATGAGTATGTTTCCATGAAGCACCTCCAAGTACTCTGAGACCTACTCAGGAATCTAAAAAGCGATATCTTGCCTTGTTCATCACCACTTCTATGAATGCTTAGAGATCTTCACGTTCCTAAAACACGCTGCTTAACAGAATTTGTCGAATTAGCTATCTATCTATAGGCACTATCCCGCAGTCTTTGGTTTCGTTAGGTAGCTAGTACTTGGTGGTTGGTAGGCAGGAGGGAATGGACGTTCGATTAGGTTGGGTTTAGTAAGTGAAATTAGGTGACTAGGACAGTGTGAATTAATTGATAGATCGTGCCCTCTCGCAAAGGGAGGGAATTTTGGGGTTTAAGATGGATTGGGTTTACGTACGGTTCTAGGAGGCTGATGATGTATATTAAGCGAGGAGTTACACGAGTTTGGAATTTCAGATATATATTTGGGATTTCAGAATGCGGGGGAGATATGAGATTTATTGTACGACGTCAGTCATTGGAAGATTGGATAAGTGTTGTTTATGATACTTATACTGTATTGATGCTATCAAGTCGCTCTATCAACCATTGGCAGTCTGAGAGATATCTATCTATCAATTTAATTTAGTCTCATCCACCACTCAAACACCTCCGTCTAACCTCCACCCCCAAAACCCCTACACCTCCCGTCCCATCTCCTCATTCCGCCTCTTCAACCCCTCAACCTCCTCCTTCAACTCCCTAATCTCCCCCCTCATCCCCTCCACAGCCACAGCTCCCATCACAAGCACCACGCCAGCAAGGAAACAACGTCCCGGATAGCGCGCTAGGATGGCTGGTTTAACGCCGCGGAGAAATGGTAAGTGAGGAGGGGAGGGGTGCAGGGAGGTGGTTGTTAGATTTGATTTCTGAGGCGGGGATATGGTGGGGGATTTGCGTTTTCGTAAAGGCTTGCGGGATAGGGGTGTGGAAGAGACGAGGGGAGGGGGAGGCGGTGCTGTGGTGGTTATGGTTGTGGGTGTTGTGTCTGTGGATGGACGTTGGATTGGTCCTGCGTACCCGGCGCGTTGAGCGTCGAGGTGGGCGCTGATGTAGGGTTTGCAGAGGGAGAAGGGCATTCTGGAGAATGTGGACTTCTGGGGTATGAGGTCTGCCATTGTTGAGATGGGTGATGGCAAGGAAAGAAAGACTCGGGGGATCTTTTTGGCGTTTTGAGGATGTTTGCATGGTTTGTTTGGAGAGTTGTTTTCGCTTGGTTGTTTCTGGAGTATTGGGGTCTTGGTGTGGTTGTTCTGAGATATGAGGCTTGTTTGCAGGGTGGTGATATGTGAACAGAATTGAGTTGTTTGGATAGAGATATTAATTGGGTGAAATTTCTTATCGTTCGTTTGTTCTCCTTTGCCATTTGACAATCCGATTGTGAAAAATGAGTGTATCTTACTGAGAGCACAGGAAATTGAATTCAACGATGGAGACGCACCTAGCCAACGTTATGTCGGAGAGTTAATAGAGCCAATGGTGGTATCGAAAACCTGATCAAAAGCCGGTTAACTTTTTCACACTTCGCAACTCAACCGACATAACATAAGTTAGAATCTGTTTGGTATTGACACTTGTCAGGCTCCTGATTGCAGGTAGAAAACAAGACTGGCAAGTCAATTTTGATGAACCGAAAATACGCGCAAATATAGAACAGTACTAAGCTCTTCAACATCGATTTCCAAAAGACAGTACAACCAGGCTGATACTGTCTAGCAGAATGAAAGCAGAACATGAACTTTCAGACGGCCGGAAAACCCATGAAACGGAGACACGGACGCGCATGTTTGACAAGATTCCTCGGATCTCGTGAGATTCTTTATCCACTCTGGTATCGTTCCGTTCTTCGAGCTGGTCTCCATAGGAAAAAGTGGTATCTAATGAGATCTGCAGAAACATGAATTGATGCAGATCTTTGGCATGGATGCCTAGAATGATGAACTGAACGCATCGAGCTCGTGTTGAATAATAGAGTCGTTTTGCACCCCTTGAAATGTACGATTTTTGTGGTAATCGACGATTCTCTTACCTAGTACGGGTTTACGTTCCGAGAATATTTTACTAGGGT